>JAQQSW010012132.1:0-12594 GCA_028646575.1 Pseudocheirus occidentalis | reverse complement strand
TATATATATATATGTATAGTTACACATATGTCTATATAGAAGGCTATATATGCATATGAATACATATCTGAGCATGTGTGTATATGTGTATATAGAGGGTATATGATGAATTGAAAACAAAAGGAGGATACTTTAAAAGGCAAAATTCTGTGGTGGAAGAAGACTAGAATGAGAGTAGACAGGGAGAGACAAAATGGGTTTAATTATCCCATAGAGAAGAGGCAAGGGATAACTGTTACATCTTTACTTTCAATTACTCTCATTGAATTTGGCTTAGGGAAGAAATGGCATAAACTCTAAACTGGGCTTCATGCCACACAGGACAGTAGGGGCCATGGGGATGAGAGGGAGGATGACAAAAGGAAAGGCAGGTTCTGGGGGAGGGATGCTGGAAGCACACACTTCATTAAAGGGACAGGGAAAGGGTAGAGAACAGAACAAGGGCAGGGGAGGTATAGGAAGTAGGGACATATGATCACTGTCACAATATGTCCACTATGAAGATGTCCTGTATAATCACACATCCATGGCCTGTATTAAATTGATTTTCCTTCCAGTGGGGTGGGTGACAAGGGAGGAATTGAAAGAATCTAGAATTTAAAGTTCTGTAAGACCTGCAACTAGGAATTAAGATATACAGGGGCCGGGATAGGGAGACCCTCCTTGCCCTAACAGAAAGTAAGAGAGCAGAGCAGGGGAGGGTCTTTACAGTGGGATTGCTGTTTTAGGGTTTAGGCAGGGGAAAGATGGGGAGAAAATTTGTAATTCAAAAATGTGGTGAAAATGAATGATGTAAACAAAAAAACAAATAAAAATTAAAAAAACTCAGGTGACTTTTAATAGGACAAATGGTGAAGCTATCTCTTCTGTTTCATCACACAATTTCTCAAAGTCCATTGCAGGATATTTTAAATGCTATATGCTAAGGGTAGAATGTAGAAATTATAGTTTCCTGCATAACTCTATGATCAAAGACTGACCTATTCAGAATATCTAACTTGTGCATCTGACTTAGGACACGTACCTAATTTAAATAAGTAGGGAATGTCATACTTTTATTTTTTATAATTACATTTTTCAACCACCAAGTATTTCTTCCTTTCTACTCCCCCTCTACCCTACCACTGAGAAAGATAACACAAACTAACCCCTCATAACAAACATGCAAATAAAGTCCCCACATTGGCCATGTTAAAAAAAATGTACTTATCTATCTGTATCCTAAGTCCTCATTCCTCTCTCAGGACAGGACATAGGTAGCATTCTTCATCACTAGTCCTCTGGAATTATAGCTGATCATTGCCTTGATTAGTGTTCTTAAGTCTTTTGAAATTGGTTTATTTTTCATCATGTCATCTATTATTATATTAATTATTGTCCTGTTTCTGCTCCTTTTACTCTGTATAACAACATCAAACAAACCTCAGGTTTCACACTTCCTTTTGTAATTTATCGTGTTCAAATAACATTCCATTATATTAATTTACCATAATTTGTTTGGACATTTCCTCAAATGAATAGCACTACTTTATTTTCCAAATTCTTTACTGCTATGACAAAACTTCTACATTTTTTTGGTAAATAGGTCCTTATTCTGTTTCTTCAGTTTCTTTGGGCTATAAGCCTTGTGGTATTTCTAGGTCTGAGGTTATGAACAGGTTAGTAACTTTGGGAACATAGTTCTAGCCTGCTTTAGAGAATGATTGGAACAATTTACAACTTCACAGCACATGTTTTCTCAAAGTCCCTCAAGAAAAAAAGGGATTGTTTCTCTGTTATCAACTTTTCCAATCACATGGGTTTAAGATAGAAGCTCAGTATTGTCTTACTTCATACTTTTTCTAATCATTAATTAATGTGTCAAAACATTTTCTTCATGTGGCTGTTGATAATTTGACTTTATATACAGGTAACAACAAATGACTCTAGTAAATAGCTTAAGATCAAATGTGTTATGCTTACTGATTTCAGAACAAAGTACACATGTTCTTGTTACTCTACCCATGCTAAAATTGTTCCCCACACATGGAAGGTTCTCCTATACATAATCACAAAACTCTTATAAGCAATACGCTATGTAGAATAAGTATATATACATTTATTACATTGAATTAATATGATGTTACATTTTTAAGTATACTCATATCTAAATTATAAAATCATGGCTTAAATCCTGAAACTTACTAGTCATACATCCTTTGGTAAATCATTTAATCTTGAAGGGTTCATCTGAAAGTGATCTCCATGATCCCTTCCACCATTAAGAAATTGTGAATCGAATTGGTCTAGATTCTCTTAAGTATTTATTCCTAGTAGCTTCAACTAGAAGCCCCCCCCCCACCTCTAGCTATGATAACTCTTTATATTCCTCTTCTGTACTTTATTTTTAATTCCTGCTGTATCATCCTTTGTGTATATACTATAGTATTCTATTTTATGTATAATATCTATTTTATCATAAACTTTTTGAAGTCTCTGTTACCCTCTGTGCCTAATAAAGACATTGTACATAGGAGGAATTTAACAAACATTTGTTAAATTAAAATTCTTTCTGGCATCCCTTTGTCCTTGTAGCACCTCTCATAGGTGGGGTTTTTATATTTCACTTTTTTCTAACCTCAGTTTCCAAATAAAATTAAATAATGGAGAAAACCGTGGTGCTTCAGAAATGATTCTATTTGACTTTTAAGCATAATCAGTTTTTTTATTTTTCACCCATACTAATTAATTTGGGTTTTTCTGTCATTATTGTTTTAAAAGTTGAGTTCAATTAGAATCCATTTTCTAATTTATAACTCTTTGGTAAAAAAAAATGAACAGTTTTCACATAGATTTTTCTAGTTCTATTTTTATTATTAATTTGACAACCATAAAAAATTATGACCGTCACGTATAAATAAAATTTCAATAAATATAAACATTTCGTTATATCAAGAAGAATGGTTCATTTCAAACAAATAAATTATTATTTAAGAGTCACCTATACACAAGGTACCAGTTTAAGTGCTAGGAATACACTGAAAAAAACAAAAAGTATCGCCTGTTCTCTAGAAGCTCACATTCTGTACCTCAACTCATTTGGACATTATTTTAAAAAGTTACAGCAACAATAATACTCTTTCACCAATATACTTAGACCTTCATTCATTTAATCACCTACTTCTCTCCAAAACTATCTCAACCAATTTATTCTCACCAAATAGGACCATAGATTTAGAGCTTGAAGGAAACTTTTTTTAAAAGTAGTCTGACTCCTTTTACCAAGGGGAAAATGCAAACTAAAAATTTCTTGCCCAAATTCAAACAATAAATAAATGGTGGGGCTTGGCATTGAATGTCACATATTTGCCTCTAAATAAAGCATTCTTTCCACTGAGCAATTCTGTCTCTTTCCTGGTTCTGTTCTACTCTCACTAACTTGAGAACAGCTAATGGGGGTCAAAGAAGAGGGGAACAGGGACTGCCACAGGAAATTCCTCAAGTGGATAACCCATCCACATATAAATGGGAATACACCAGATTTACCAAAAGTAGGGTGATTGTGGAGAGGAACATGAGTTAAATAAGGGAAGAACAATCTCCTCTCATTTAACCCCAATAAAAGTTAGATATTGGAGATATGAACATGCTACTGTTCAAATGTCTGAGATTTCTTAGGTCAGATGTGATTACCTCAACAATTCAGCCCTCATCCAACCAACACCTACATCCACCCCTTCATACTTCTATTTCAGTCCTCCCTCTGTGTTTCAGTACCAGAGATGTTTCATTTCCATTAAGGCAGAGAATTCTGTCTATATGAATTACGTGATTTCTCTTGCACTTTGAGATTGATCTCTGTGCTCTGACAGTATGGTGTAGGGCCATTGTTGATGCCTGAATAGCACTTCTCCTTAAAGAGCCCATGCTGATTCTCTGCATGAACTCTCTGACTCAAAGCACTTTATTATTGATTGGTTTGTAGTATCCAGAGGTTCAGGTGGAGAGTGTTTTATAGCCCATGGTAAAAAAAACACAAAATGTTTGTATGCTGACACAAAAATAAGGAAACAGATCAACTCTGACTCCTTCCAAAAGCCATAAGGGGGTGTGTGTGTGTGTGTGTGTGTGTGTGTGTGTGTGTGTGTGCATGTGCTTTTTATTTTTCTATTGAAGAAAAGACTGACTTCATTAAATGTTTTTCAACTCTACTTTAGGTGTCTCATTATAATTGTCATCCTGAGAAAAGTTTGCACTCTTAATGAAAGATATAGTATAATCTGTTTGGAGAAAATTGTTACTCTTTTGCTCAGAAAATTTAGGTGTCTCTATTGGTTGGTGAATAAAAACCGTATTCTTTTCCCTTGTTTATAATGTTCTTCAAATTTGATACTTGCCTTATTTTTGACTTCATCATATAGTCCTCCCCTCTATGCATTCTGCATAGTAATCAAACTATGCTATTTTAACTCGTCCTCTTGGGACACTCTACAGCCTCTCTCCTACAGTTACATTGGATCCCCCGAGGACAGTTCAGAACTCTTACCCTAGAGGTAACCTTGAGGTATTGTGATGTGTCTAATTCTGTCACTTATCTAGTATGTTCCCCATTGATTATCAAGTGATTTATATCTCCTCAATATCAAACCAGTTGATGTCAACCAAAATATACTAAGGGATATTACTGAGAAAGTGTTTTATTTTTCTTTTTAAATCAAAGAATATCCTACTGTCTTCTGAGGAGTGTGGACTCAGTTTTAAAATGGTTGGTACAAAACTTTCCTTCAAACTACGCTTATGACCTATCCTTGTAAACACAAGATTCGTTGGGAGAGTTAGAAAATGTTACCAACAGAGAAACCCATAACCTTTCAATCACTCTCCAAGCATTTTCTCTGAGCACTTACAAAGCCACAGCAGTTGTCTTTGTGCCTTCCCAGGCCTCATCTCCACCCCCACTCTTAATTTCCATCTACATCCTACCATCTAGTGCTTCAGGACAACCCTGATTGGTTGTTGTCTTCAGTTTTTAAAAAGGACCAAAATGACATCACTATGTTATTGTCAAGTTACAGTGCAGAATACCATGACTTATCAGACTAGCCTTAGCTTGGGATGCTCTACCACTTGTAGGGTACAAATACTCGTTGTGAATATTTGGGGTGGAGTCTCTAAATTTGTGCATCTCACATTTATTTTGAGCTACTTAAATTTTGCTTTGCTCATAGAGTGCAGCAGCTTACTTGATAAGGACACACCATCCTGGGTCATTCTGTGCCAGTGTCTCTCATGTCAGGCAATCAATTCTAAAGTTCTTCAGAGAGACATTGAAAGTATCTTTTCATTGCTTCTTCTGACCACCATGTGAGAGCTTATTTTGTGTGAGTTCTTATAAAGTAATCTTTTAGGCAAGCCTACTTTTGTCATTAAACAATGTGGCAGTTTAGTTTGAGAAAGGATCTCAGTTATCCTGCCTGGTGATCTTCAGAATCTTCCCAAGACAATTCAAATTGCAGTGATTCAGTTTTCTGGCATGGCACTGGTATACTGCCCAGGTTTCGGAGGCATACAACAATGTGGTCAGCACAATGCCTCTGTAGACTTACAGTCTGATAGTCTAATGCATCTTCTCTCCCCAGCTTTCTTTTGGAGCTTCTCAAACATTGTGCTAGTTCTGACAATGCGTACATCAACCCCATTGTCAGTGTGCACATCCTTGGAAAGTATACTGCCAAAGTAGGTGAACTTATGCACAGTATTCAAAACTTCTTCATTTTCTGCAACTAATGTTTCCACATACAGATGGTGTGGGGCTGACTGGTGAAGCACCTGTGTTTTCTCAGTGTTAATTGTTACAGTCTTGTTCACTCCATTGGTGATGAGAAAGTGTATTTTTACCTATCTTAAATTCTAGTATGACAGCTCTATCCCTAGACTGAACCCTTATTGACAATAATAGCCTATCAGAACTAATTCCTTGATGTTTAACAGTACGAATTATCATTTTCTCCCCATCCCAATGATTCCTAATCCCTGGCTATTATTCAAACCACTTTCTCACTGCCCACTTCCTTATTCCCAACTCCCTCAACCAACTTGGACAAAGGCCAACTCTAAAACTATACACCTCTTTTCTGTTTCCCTTTGGAATGCCTAGTTCACAGGTATCACAATAGACTTCATGGTAAAGTGTTTCTTTATTCACCTGCTCTATTTTTTTCCACTCACTAAATCCTGGCTCCCTCATGATGATGCAGGTTCTCTGATCCTCGTTTTCATTATCAGTTATACTTTCAATCTTATCACAAATCCTCATTTCCAGGCTCTTCTTAATACTGTCATTCAGGAATCTTCTTTCCTTTAGATTGATTAATTCCATTCATATTTATTACAAATCAGGACTTTAATGCCAATGGTCTATTGAGATGCAGAACATTCTCCTTCTTAGTTTAATGAGTTTAGTATGTGGATCACAGACTTTCCCTTTTCTCCAAATTCTGCCCTTATTCTAGGGGACTTAAGCATACATTAACACTTTCTTGAATACTCTAACCTTCTTATCTCTCCATGTCATCAATACTACACACATAAATGTTTATATCCATTACATTCTCATCACCCACAAATATGTAAGTTCCATGTTCATGAATTCTGTCTTTTCATTATCTGATCATAATCTATTGTCATTCTACATTCCCCTTGGCCTTGAAGCTCCAAAGCCTATTCTTCCTCCTTAGCCAAGAATTCTAATCCATCTACACTGTGTTACCTGGGTCCATCACAAAATCATGTTAAGGGATATATTGGGTATTAAGGAAAAACTAATATTTCTGGGGGTTGGGCTGCTGAGTAATTTCAGTGCCGCTTTTGACCTTTGGTGTTCATCTGCTATGAAACTCTCACCTTTGGCTCTAAGAAGCTACACTCTGGCAAACAGGCTAAACCAGGTTGAGGGTAAACAATGAACCTAAAAAACAATGGTTTGTTAGGGAAATGTCTGCCTCAAGCATGTGAAGAATTCCCTGGCAGAATAGACAGATGGGAACAATTTGCTTCAATGAGCTATAAAGATGGTAGAAGTAAGTGATGTGGAGTGCTTAGAGCTCATTAGATACAGGAGGCACAAGAGTTGTCCACTGCATCCTGAGCCATTGCGCAAAATCTTGCTTTTTGTTTTGTCCTGTACTTTGATAACTCTAGAAGACAAAGTGAGGCCAATGAATGTTCAACTCTGCCTCACTTAAATCTAATTTATTGCATGAGTCAAACGCTACCACCCATAACATTTTACCATTTTTATGTGCCTCAAAGTCCTATGACAACAAACAAATTATGAGACAGAAGGTGTAGAACACTGTTAGCTGTATCTCAACCATGAATGCAAGCATCCTAGGCCACAGGGTTGTTTTCTGGACCCTGGCCTGGACCAAAGTATCAGTGGGATTCAATAACCCCCTGGTTATTGGAGCAGAATTTTTTAAAGACTGTACTGCTCACCTCCTAGTATGAGGAAAAAGCAAGAAAAAGTACCCTACAAATTGTTTGCTTCATCAAACCTAACCCAGGCCTGTTTATCATGGCAGGTGGGATGCTACCCTGTAGTCAAAACAAAAAAAGTACAAAAACTTTTGTGAAGATGATTCCACTAACCATTTGTACATAGAAAGTGCACACAGTTATGCACAACCTGAAAGTGTTTGTTTAAGTAGTTTCAATAGACCTAAAAGATGAAGATTGTTTTTGTTGTGAGAGAACTCAGTAGTTATTATATTCAAATAGCAGTCCTGAGTGAAACAAGATAGGCCAATGGAAGCTAATTTACTGAAGTTGTAGTTGGATACACATTTTATGCAATGGGAACAGTGATGAGGGTCACTATCTAACTTGTGCAGGTTTTATAATCAAAACTAATGTAATTAACAAGCTTGCATGCCTCTCAAAAGGACTAAATGATAGGCTTATAATGCAATTTCTACTTGCAGGAAATGCCACATCTCTCTTATCAGTGTGTATGCTCTCACCATGACAGATCCTGATGAGGTTAAAGAAAAAACATCATGGAGACCTAGAGACACTGATCATCAATGTCCCAAAAGAAGACAACCCTGTAATTTGGGGTTATAGTAATGCCAGAGCAGACACAGACTATCAGACATGTGTAATAGTAATCAGTTTATCAGATACTTAGCACTTAGTAACTTAGGGCTAAGAAGCACCTTTTAACTTAGGGCTAAGTATGGAAGGTGTGAACCCTGTCCATTGTTGAGAAGGCATGAATTCCCCTTTTGATGTGGAAGAAGGCTATTGGCTGAAGCACGGGAAGCCAGTGCTGTATATAAAGAAGAATCCTAGAGACAGAGAGAATTAGAATGTGGCTCCTCAGTGAAAGAAGATTCATGGAGACTGATGCCAGCTGAGGAAGAGAAAGAAAGAGAGAGAGAAGTGAGACAGAGAGAGAGAGAGACAGAGAGACAGAGAGACAGAGAGAGACAGAGAGAGACAGAGAGAGACAGAGAGACAGAGAGACAGAGACAGAGAGACAAAGACAGAGACAGAGAGACAGAGAGAGTTTCTCTCCCAGTATCTGGAAGCTGACTGAAAACTGAATTGGAGTTTTCCTGAGACTAGAATCTGGTGAAGTCCATCCAGAAGGCCAATATTTCTTCTGGGTCCTAGAGCCAGCTAAACTGCTGGAAGACTGAGGAAGAATGAACAGGATAAGACTTTGTTTAATCATGGCCTGACTGATCCTTGAGTTCCAGGCAAGAGAAGTGGTGAAGGGCTTGAGATGTGCTGAAACCTGTGAACTTCAGTGTGTGCTAGGGATTGCCCTGAGGACTGGACAAGGACCTGGGAGCTGTCTGCTTCTGAATCCATGTGATTGTTTGGCAGATTCAGTAGGGAGCAGGAACCATGGAAGGGGATCAAGTCAATCAGAGAGACCTCCCAGAGTCAAGATGAAGAAAAGGCCTCACCTTGGATGAAACTGAGGTTTGCTGAGGACAAGGACCTGGGAGCTGTCTACCTCTGAGGACTGGATGAGAACCTGGCATCTGTCTTCTTCTGAAACCAGGTGATTGTTTGGCAGATTCAGGAAGGACTGGAACTATGGAAGGGGATCCAGGGAATCAGAGAGACCTCCCAGAGTCAAGATGAAGAAAAGGCCTCCCCTTGAACTAAACTGAGGTTTGCTGGAAACCAAGTGGTGGGAAGTTTGTGTGATTTTCTAAGGACTGTATTAGTGACTAATGATATTTAGTAATTGGGAATCTAGCTTAGGGACTGACTGGTAGATGAGTGACTGATTAAGTTAATGGTTGCCCTATGAGTGGAAGATTGGTATATTGTGAATTGATTGATTGAATCTTTAAGTGTGAAGTGTTTCCCCCTTAGGGAAGCCAGGTGATTATTCTTTTGTTCCTTATTCTAAATACTGTGGCCACTGTAGTGAAAACTGTGTGGCCATTCTAATGTTAAGCAGTTATGAACACTATATTGTGACTTTCTATAATAAGATGCAATATGGAGAATATTATATTGTGAATATTGTACTGAATCTTTATTTGTAATGGAATAAACAGAGGGTTCACTATTACTGTGTAATCTGAATGTTAAAATCTGTTCACAGTAGCATTTTTTTGGGAATTTGTTTGTGCTTGGCTTTACAACATGGCAAGGAGTCTTTGGGAGGAATAGAGAAACAGCAATGGTCACTTACTACTGAGGACTTGTATGTCTCATGACTTTCTCTTCACCAATACTCTTTCATTTACCCAAATGCAATAAAACTCCCTCACAGAAAACATTGGCACTTAGGACACCATGCCATTATGAGAAGAAGAGAGAGCATATAAGAGTTATAAAGCAGATGGGTGGTGCAGAGTGCTATATTTATCTCATGGGGAATGGGAAAAGCCAACCCAATACACAGTTGGAAACAGTAAAGCTAAAAAGTAATTGACCCATATTTACTCATCTGGAACAGGCAACTCACAAACATGAGGATTAGTTTAATGACAAAAATGTGAAAATTCTGAAGTTAATGAATGAAAAACGAAGAACTCCGTGGGCTTTACCAGAGAAGAGTTCATCCATCTCTAAAAAGGCAACATTTAACTACATCAAAAATAAAGTGCAAGTGAAGCTAAGAGAGATGTAGACTTCTCAGACTCAGTAAGAAGGCAAATTAAATTTAGTTTTATGCTGACAGTAACAATCCAATGTGTTTTTATAATACCCTGAAGGCTATTTGTGGTACAAAGACTTATGATTCATCTCAATTACTTAGCACTAATTGGGCCACAATGTGTACTAACAAGGATATGATCCAGAAAGAGAGCTAGACACTTTCATAATGTTCTCAACACACTATCAATCAATGATAAAGTCATTGACCATGTTGACTGACTCTTGTTGAAAGTACCCTTTAGTTGACTTTCCAACTGAAGAAAATGTTTTGAATGCTGTTAAGATCCTCTCCTGTGGTGAAGCACATGTTGCTGATTCTATTCTAACTGATATTTACTAGACAGGTGGTCCACTGCTCATACAAAAGCTGACTGAAATCTTCCAGCTCATATGGAAAGAAGAGGTTATCCTCCAGGAGTTCAAGGATGCCTCCATTTTACAGTATCTATAAAGGAAATGGAGATAAGTTGTCCTTTGACAGTCACAATGGGTTCTCTTTCTTAGACATTGCTCTTCCCAGATTCCTCCTTAATTGGTTGATTCTTCACCTGGAAGATGATCATCTACCCAAGTATAGCTTCAGAAAGGGCTGAAAAATAGATATCATGGTATTGCTGCCTGACAACTTCAGGAGAAATGTTAAGAGTAGAGGTTTATGTACAATCTTCTTTGATCTGACTAAGACTTTTGACACTGTAAATCATGAAGACCTGTGTAAAATCATGGCAAAATTTGTTTACCCAGAAAAGCTCATCATTATTGTACACCAGTTCCATGACAGCATGCTTGCACGGGTTCTAGAAAATGGACTATGCTCTCACATTTTCCCAGTCATCAATACAACAAAGCCTTGGTTCACTGACTTGTGCTTGCTTCTGTGCTTTTCAGCATGATGTTTTCAACAATAATGTAGGATGTCTTCAACAAGGCTGGAAAAAGCATCAATGCCACCTACTTCACTGATAGTAAATTATTTAACTTGAAAAGTCTATAAGTCAAGGCTAAAGTGGAGGTAGAGTTGGCATACAACTTTTCGTTTGCAGATGATAGTACATTCAATGCATCATCTAAGGTTGTGATGCAAGAACTAGTTTTTTTTTCTGTTTACCCAGAATTTTGTTGAGTGCCTGACACAGAGTAGACACTTAGTAAATACTTTTTGTATTGGTTGGACATTGGATCCCATATGAAAGGGAAATGGAAAAATGCTAGTTATTAACCATGCTCCCTGGTTCACTCTGTTTTCCCTATTGATTAGCTTCTACTTATTTGCCAGAATAAAGGCATAGACAACAACTACTAACTAGTGGTTCCACTAGAGGCTTAACTAGAAACCTTGGTTTTCCAATTCATCTGTTTTGGATTATGATGTAAAGTTTGTTAATCTTCTCTTCAGGGGAGACTTGAAACTCAATTATTCCTGGGGTAAATCATTACTTCTCTGTTTTACCATTTAATATAGTAGTATATGGCATGATGCACACCAGCGTGTACCTAACAAAGTTTCTTTAGCCTAGTGTTTTACAGCAAATTTCCAAATCATTTCTTTTAGCGCAACAACATTTGGGTGGAGTCAAGATGGCGGCATAGAAGCAGCAAGGTTATGCAGCTCCCACACAACCACCCTAAACACCCATAAAATATGACCCCAGACAATGTCTAGGAGTCTCAGACTCACAAAAATACAGAAAACACATCTCTTGCTGAACGCAGCTTGGCAGCAGGGGCTCAGCACGGTGGGCAGGGAGCCAAGCCCAGCCTAGGGCGAAGCTGTGACCGCACCCAGGCCTGGGGTGGTGGGAAGGAGCTGAGCCCCACCCCCAACAGTCTGCAGGAGAGAAGAACTACAGTCTCCAGCAATTCCACGTCTACCAAGGCATGAAAAACAGGGATTGAAGAAGGGCAGCTTGGAAGCAGGTGCTCATTGAGCAGGCCGGCAGGCTGAGAGCCAAGACCAGGCCAGCCCAAAAATGCAGCTGTGGCCAGGCCAGGCCCCAAGGCAGTCAGAAGGAACCAAGCCTCCCAAGCTGCAGCTTGAGTCTACTTCAGAGAAGATCTACTGCACTTGAGGGAATATTCAAATCCAGCAAACCAGGACTAGAGATGGTCGGTGAAAGTGAAACTTTGAAACTTAATTTGGGGGAGGAAAAGCAGTTCAGCCAATCTGACCCCGGGGCAAGGAAGCAGTGGGGGAGGGAACTTCTGGAACTGGCGGATGCCCCCACTGGGCTGCTTCAGAGGCCCTGCCTGGCCTGCGGACTCCACAGGCAGTCAGAATCGATTGATCAGGGCCAAGTGCTCTTGTGTTGAGTAGCCTGGATCCAGATTGCGGTCTTGGGTGGTGGTCCTGGGGTGTGCTCTCAGCAAGCCAAGATGGGGGGGGCTGCCACACCCCCCTAGTAGCTCCAGCAGCTGGGAAAACCCCAG
>JAQQSW010012131.1:0-12594 GCA_028646575.1 Pseudocheirus occidentalis | reverse complement strand
TAATGGTTACCCCTGGAGTGGAAGATCAGTATATTGTGAATTGTTGATTGAATCAACTCCCTGTAGGGAAACTAGGTCATTCCTTTGTTATTTGATTGATTGAATCTTAAAGTGTGAAGCTGGTTTCTCCCTTAGGGAAACCAGCTGATTCTTCTCTTGTTCCTTGTTCCTTTCTGTAATAAGATATAACATAGAGACTTTCCTCGTTCTGAAGATTGTATATAATATTGTGAATTGAGGACACTGTGAACATTGTACTCAATAAAGATTTGTAATGGAATAAACAGAGTGTTCACTAATACTGTGTAATCCGAATCTTAAAAGCTCCTCACAGTAGCATTCTCTCAGGAATCTACTGCTGATTGGCTTTACACTGGCCCAAGCATTCTCCCTTGCACCAGATACCCAAGGTCCATGCCTCTGACTATTCCTTCAATGTCTGGCTTCAACAAATTTATCTGCACTTTCCCATCCATAGATCATAGGTGTTTGCTCCCAAAAGACACCTGGACCCCTAGATGACCTAATCAGAATCCTTGGTATCCTTTCCCTTGTCCCTTTTCCACATAAGCCCCATCCTCACTGTCTCCCAGGTTCCTTAAGGACCCTTGCCTGCTTTTGCTAAACTTTTAAATTATGCTTTTGGCACTTGACTTAAGAGAAGGCTCGAGTATGTGAATTTGTACCAGGCAACTCTGCATTGGCATTCTTGGGGTTCCAGCACCCCTAAACTGTCAGTACCCCTAACCTCTTCAGTATTCTACCTTTAAAACTTGAATCATCGTTGTCAGTGCATTGATCAGAGTGCTAGTCTTTCAGAGCTGATTTTCTTTATAATGTTTTCATTGTATGAATTGCTTTCCTACTTATTCTCACTTCAGTCTCATCAACTCAGAGATGGCTTCTCGTTTTCCTCTGTTATGCTCCAATTTTGCCATTTCTTATTGTGCAATAATATTCCACTCTATTCACATACCATACTTTGTTTGTTTGACCATTCCCCATAGGTGACCATTCCCTAGGTTTACATTTTTTTTCCCTACCAGACTAGAGCTACTATGAAAACTTTTGTTTTTCTTTTTCTTTGATCTCTTTGAGGATATAACCTTAATAGTACTATCATGGGATAAAAGAAGATGAAGAATATATTGACTTTTGAAGCATAGTTTCAAATCACTTTCCCAAATGACAGAGCCAATTCACAGCCTCACTAATAATGCGCTAATGTGCCTGTTTTCCCACAACCCCTCCAACACCTGTCATTTTTTCTTTTATCTTTGCCATTCTGAGTTGCTTTAATTTTCTTTTCACTAATCATTAGTGATTTGGAACATTTTTCATATAGTTATTGATAACTTATATGTCTTTCCTTTGAAAACTGTTTTCTCATATCCTTTGATCATTTATCTCTTTGAGACCCCATCCACTTTTTCTACCTCCTTATCCCCAGAAGAGAATGGGACACTTGGATTGAGACCATTGTACCAACTAACCCACCTATCAGAAGGTTGTGTAGCCTGCCTATCTGCCAACTTATAGTAATTTCCCTTCAGCCTTACAGGTTCAAACTTTTACCCAGTGTTTCTCATGGATTACAATTGTCCTGAAATTCAGCAGTGTGGCTCAGGGCAGTGTCATTACAGTGTCAACTACCCATTCACTGGCTTTTCAGTAGCAAAAAAATCCCTGTCCTGGGGAATTGCTGGGATTTTTGACTTTGTCCGGGGTTCCTTTCTTGATTATCTTGGTCTGTACCCAACTAAGGACAGTCAGTCAAACAATCTCATTGCAAAACTCTGGTAGCTCTTTGAAAAAAAAAAAAAGAAACCAAAAAAAGCTTTTGACTGATGACTTCATAAAACCACAGACAGTGGGGCAGCTTCCTGACTCCAAAACTCCATTTGTCTCCTTGTCTATCCTGGATGAGATAAGTAATTGTAGACAAACGGAAAGGCTGCTGGTCTCAGCTGACTTATCCTTGTGTTCTTCACAGATATGTACTTCCTTTCACTCTTAGTTCCCCTCAAAGCTCAATCCTTTTACCTTATTTGAATGCCACCTTCCTGTTAAGTAATTATTTGGAATGATGGTGGCACTGTTTTATTTCTAATTTCTCATTTGCTTTTGTCAAGCTATTTTGTGCTTGGTTTTGGATTTTTTTTCTTTTATTACTTGGGAGGGTCAGACCTTTATATTAATCTATAATATTAAAGAGGAAAAAAAAGGAAGAATGGAACCTAGGAAGCTGATAAGGAACAGGTTTTAGCAGCTTGAGCACAAGATGAAGAATGCCTAGATATAGGGATTGAAGAATGGAGTGAATCTATAGATGATAAACCCTCTGCTTTTCTTTTTATTAGAGGTAAAAAATGATCATAATAATAGTGATGATGATGCTAGTAACTGACATTTATATAGTGTTTTAAGGGTTACAAAGTTTTTCTGTGTTATCTCATTTAATTCCCATGACAATCCTATGAAATAAGTGCTATTATCACCATTTTATAGATGAGGAAACTAAGACTGACTTTAAAAATGTTTGACTTTAAAATGACTTGTGCAGAATCACATAGCTAATAAGCATCTGAGGCAGGGTTTGAATTCTTGTCTTAATTAATAATAATAATTCAGGTTCAGTTCTCTTACCCACTCTGTTGTCTAAGACAGTGGAATTGAAATAATAACTAGAAGCCCATTTCATTTGACTTGACAAAATAAGGGAAATGAAAGAGTGAAGAGGCAATGGGTGTGGAGAGAAAGAGGAAGTCTCCTAAGCCGATTGTAATCCAATTCAACAAAGGTTTAAGTGCCTCTTCTGTGCAGAGGCCTTTTAGTATGGAAGAAAGAGTCATCAGTCTATATCCCAAAGAGATCATACAAATGGGAAAAGGAACCACATCTACAAAAATATTTATAGCAGTTCTTTTTGTGGTGGCCAAGAATTGGAAATTGAGGGGATGTCTATCCATTGGGGAATGGCTGAACAAGTTGTATATGATTGTGATGGAATATTATTGTGTTATAAAAAATGAGGAGCAAACAGATTTCAGAAAAACCTGGAAACACATATCAACTGATGCTGAGTGAAGTGAGCAGAACCAGGAGAACATCATACACAGTCATTGTACAGCCACATTGTGCAATGACTAACTTTGATAGACTTGACTCTTCTCAGCAGTGCAAGGTTCTAAGATGGCTCATAATAGAAAAAAAAAAATCCACGTCCAGAAAAAAAATTCTGGAGTCTGAATGCAGATCAGAATAGACTACTTGATCTCCCTCTCTCTTTTGTTTTGTTCTTTCTTGTGGCTCATTCCATTGGTTATGATTCTTTATAACATGACTAATGTGAAAATACATTTAGTATGAATTTATATAGAGAGCCTATATCAGATTTTATCCTGTCTTGGGGAGGGGGATGGGAAGGGAGGAGGAGAAAATTTAAAACTCAAACTTATGGAAGTGAATATTGAAAACTAAAAATAAATAAATTTTAAAGAGAGAGAGAGAGAGTGCACAAAGAGACAGCACAACAGTCTCAGAATCAGGAAGACCTGAATTAAATTCTACCTTCTGACACATCCTGGCTCCGTAACTGGGCAAGTCATTTCTCTGTGCCCTTGGGGATTCTGTAAGACTGTAAATTGAGAAAGTGAAAATCTGCTTTGAAAGGTGCAGTCCCTATCCCCTAGCCTGCCGTGTTCAAGGCACTGCCAGGTCCTTGGGATAAAAAGATGAAACAAGACAACACTCCCTGTCCTGTATTTTAGGGGGGAGAAGGGAGATAGAGTAGGGAAAATTTGATTTGTAAGCAGGTAAGTGGATGTGTATAGTAATTTGAGGAGTGAGAGAATAATAAAGAGCTTATTAAAACTGAGGATACTCAGGGGTGAACCTGCCGGCTTCAAGGTTGCATGTGGCCCTTTGACTGAATCCAAATTTACAGAACAACTCCCCTTAATAAAAGGATTTATTCTGTAAAACTTGAACTCAGTCAAAAGGCTGTACATGAAAGGACCTAGAAGGCCACATGTGTCCTTGAGGTCTCAGGTTTCCCACCCCTGCAAATGGAAGTATGAAAGATAGAAAATTATGCTTTTACAATGATAATAGGTGGATCTCTAGGACAATAATAGATATTCTGACAACAGACCTAGCTATTCCTGCTTTGGATAGGGGTTGGATACTTAACCTTTTACTTTACTTTTTACTTCAACTTAAAAAAATATTTTTTTTACTTTATTTTACTTTACCTTTTCCTTCTCTTCCTTTTCCTTCCTTTTACCCTTTCTTTTCCTTTTCCCTTTTACTTTATTTTACATTTTACTTTCCTTTTTCTTTCTCTTGCCTTTTATTTTACTCTGCTTTTTCCTTTTCCTTTACTTTGCTCTTTACTTTACTCTTTACTTTACATTTTCCTTTATGTAAATGCTTCAACACTGAGAGGCAGAGGGGAAATACCATAGGAGGAAAAGTGGCCAGGCAGGTAAAATGATACTTAATAGAAAACCTGACTTGGAATAGCAGATTAATCTCCCTCTCCAGATGACATGGAAGTCCGAGTGCTTGGCTTTGTGTGCATATAGGAAATCAGGTACCAGGATGAGGAGAACCAGAAACAGCATTAATTTCCACATCAGTAACATAAAGTTGAAGATATTGGAATAATCCTGGGTTTACAAATCACTGAACAAGCACTGGAAATTTCAAACTAAACATCCTCAAGAACAACTTATAATCACAACATTACTGTGTTTTGATTTTCTATTTTACTCTGTCTCACCATAACCTTTTTTTCTTCCTATGATATTTCCTTTTTTTAGTCACCACTCAATAAAAGTTCAGGCTGAGATCCAAAGGTACAATAAAAATGTGTTGCTGTTTCCTATCTTTCCCTCCCCTTAAAAGAACTAACAAAATCCCTTTATATTGTCAGCAAGTCCTTTGAATTCTTGAGTAACCTGGAATCAAAGGGCTCTACCAGAAGCTGCCATCACACTTCTTATCCTGACACACAATATACAACATGGGTAAGTGGGTTGTAGCACTACAGGCAAGTGAGTCTGTGCTGATTAAGGATTGTTCTATGGTTGAACTGTGGTGCTCGGCTTCAAGCATTGGAGGATTATGTAGAACACTGGATGATGAGGTCTTAAACTGTGACTCTCAAAAAAATTTTATTTTCTCTTTTTCTTCTCTTACAAATTGGGCTTTAAAACACTTCACTGATGTTTGTGATCAATTTGTGGTAATTATAAAGTATCTTAAGTTTACTCTTCAGAAATAGCTTTTAGTTTGGTGTGATGCTGAGCAGGTCATTTACTGAATCCCATAATGACACTCTCATAACTGGAGAGTGAAATGATCTTTTGGAGAATTAATTTCCTAATTAAGTAGCATTCTGACCTATCATTTTGTCTTGATCATGATTTACTGAAAGCATCAACCTTTTTGGTGCTAGAACCCCCAAGAGAGCACTTCTGGTCTCTAATGATACAGTTGTTATCAACAATTCCATGGCCATGGATGAGATTGACTGGTCTATCCATAGAGACATGATTTTAGCAGCAAGCCTGTCAAGTATCTTGGAGACTGAAGATGATATACCCTTTTGAGATTTACAGTTGCCAAGTTAATACTTGGTGTGTCTCTATATTCTGTCTAGTTGTTAGATATTTGATGATGACAGAGATAGTGATGGCCTCCACATTAGTGATGGCCTCCACGTTGTGACTCCCAGTCGATGGACAGAATTGAGAGCTTGGGAGTTGAATCACAGTGAAAGCTGCAGTTCTGCTAGAGCTCAAACTTGGGTAACTTTCACTTCCTCTAGAGGAAAAGTGAACTTTAGGCAGGCAAAATATGAATGAGCCCTTTATAAGCAATAATTATTAGCAGCAGAAAAATGTTAATCTGTTTTATGATGCCTCTTATATCATTAAAGTGAACTTGGGCTATTAATTGAAGAATTTGTAAGAGGGAAGAATTTTAAGAGATTTTTGGGGGGAACAGTGGGGGGCAAAAACTACATGGGCACATAATTATATATTTACTAATTTTCAGGGGGATTATTTGTAGATTTGTACTTTTATGACTACATGAAAGACCTCTTTCAAACATCAAGACACAGCTTGGTTCTTTTTTCCTTGGAAGACCAAACTTATTTAGGAGCTAAGAAAAAGCACATTTTTAAAAATATTTTATATAATAGATAGTTATGCTAAAATTTAAGGGATAATAAAGTTGAATAGAAAAAAAATGCCAACGTTTTCTTTTTCCTTTTTTAAACTTTGGAGTGATCCTGTTTGAGGCATGAAAGCAGCTTCTCATTCTGTGAGATGTTTCCTCAGAGTGAAGATGAGCTCCCCAAAAGTATGCCATCTTCATATTACTGTGTTCATTTCTCATTTTTATTTTTGAGTCAGTGTAGTTATTCTGGGTTGAGCTCGACTTCTGATAGTTCACGTTTGATATTTGAAAGAAATAAGACTCACAGCTAACAATGGAAAGTTGCTTAATAGCAGAAGAACAGCCAACAAGGCTGTAGATTGAGGATCCCCCAAGCTGATAGAGCTGAACCAAGCTCCCCTGCCTGTTGCACTTCATCAGCTAAATATCTGAGAGTATTTAGAGCTTTTGTCCCTTTTGTCACTTTGTCCTTTTTGTCCCTTTTGCACCTGGGTGAAAAGAGAAGTGATATCAGTAGCCAGAGCCTTTAGTCCCCTGAGCCAATTAAGTCTCAGGGATAGTTTCAATATCTTTTAGGGAAAAACTAGCCTTATTTACTTAGGGGCAGGGGTGCCTACTACAGTGTTTAAACTAAACAGGCTGTTTGGAATCTCCCTTAGAAGGTGGGCATCATTAATCTTCAGTATCCCCCAGGACAATTGTTCAGTGTAGTATATATGAGTTGTCAGGGTAAATGTCCCAAGTGGCTCCCTGAGTTAATTTTTTTTTAATCTTTCCTGTCTACAGGTTTTTTGGGAGAAAGGGCTTGGTAAAAGGGAATCAGTGACATAAATCTTCTCCTTCATATTCTTTACCACTTGGCACATCTGACCATTTTTTGTGTTCTTTCTCTATTCATTTTGGCTCATTTCTCCAATTTAATGAGATCATCCTGAATTTTAATCCTGTCTCCTAAGGTATTAGCAATCCTTCCCTGAGCTACAATTTCCAGTGGCAGGTTGATTAGTGCATGAGCCACACAATCTTCCACCTTGTTAATAGAAACCATGCAGCTGTATTGGGCACAAACTGGCTTCTTATGAACTCTATCTTGCCTCTAAACCATTAATAATTAGTGTGTGCTCAATATTGTTAATTGGCTGTGTATCCATATTTGACTGCATTAGTTTTGTCTAACCCAAATGCAGGGTATGCCTCTGAGGATGCTATCCTGGACTGTTTTTCATACTTTACCAGACTTTTTGCTATGTTTAGTCAATGTATACTCTATTTCCTTGATGTCCTCTGTGTTTCACTGAAAGCAGAAATATTAACTTGTAGATAAAATATGTAGAAGTTTTGAGTATTATTGGCTAGGTTGTTTATATGGGAAATATGCTAGTTACTTCTAAGACTTGGAAGCATTTAGCCCTGACTTTAACTATCTGGTACAATTTTCCCAAGACAAAAGCTGTCGTTGCAATATGTTTTTAAGGTATCACTGCTATGTGTGTGTGTGGGATGAATATATTGTATATCAATGAATGATGTATGTTAATAGTGACAAGAATTGTGGGAGGTAGACAGTCCTAGGTACCATGCCAAAAGACTGGATTGTAAGTGATGCTAAGAAATGTGTGCTGGTCTTGTTTCTTTGGACATAAAAATAATGGTAATTTAAAATTTTCCTTTTGGGGGAGAGGAGGAAAGGCGGAGAGAAGTAGGAAAGGGGTGGAAATTAAGGCATTCTTTTTGAATGGAAGTTTCAGGATAATTTACCAATTGTGGCTTTGTTTCTGTGTTGGTAACTGTTTATGGGAGTGCAAGTGAGTAAATGCGTCAGTGATATGTTTCTAGGGCTTAGGACTGAGGGAGAATTTTAAACTTTTTTCCCCTTATTTTTGTACAGAAACTCCCTGCCCTGCCTAAGGACCATAACTTGGTAAGGAGCTATGCTTATGGGTATCATCTTGTTAAGGCATTGAAACTATCCCTCTTGACTTATTCCACATGAATCCCCTTCCCATACCCTACGTCATAGCCAAATTAGCCTACTTTATAAACATCAGCAGTGGATAGACCACTTAACAGGACAAAAATGACAGGATAGTCAGTTCCTCAAGAAAATATCCACCATTTTCACCACAGCCTGTTTCTGATATTGACTGATTCACAGGCTAGGGGTTCATGAGCAAAGTGCTTAACCTCTCTATGCCTCTGATTTTTATGCGTAGAATGAATAAACATCGATTTATCTCTGAGGGGATATTTTTAAAGCTTAATTAAATGAACTCTGAAATCACCCAATGAAGCAAGGCTCCGTGAGTTCAAGGTCTTTGTTGTCCTTTCTTAGCGCTCCTAAAAGCGCTGTTCATGTGCTGATCCAGTAATCAGAGACTGTTTTTTAAGAGTCTACCATCTTCCCAGTAAGATTGCTCAGTGCTTGCTCCCATGTTTAGCATGTAGTACTAATGTCCTGCTTTATGAATTGCAGGCCAGAAGCGAGGTGCTTAAGAACACCCTTAAAGAGCAAGAAAATCAGAAACTTCACAAGATGAAGGATGAACAATGCAAAAAGGTATATACAAGTAGTGGTGAAAGGCGTAAGCTAGTAGATAGACTTGATCTTACAGGGCAGGTAAGAAATTTCAGATGGCTAAAGGACTAATGTTGTTGTTTTAGAATCAGGCTGGAGAGTTTCTATCCCTCTCCAGTACAAATAGAGCTCTAACTTGGGTGGGAGTGGCCAAGGGAATTTACCTCCAAACACTGATACTTTCAGTTCTTCTGTAGCATAGACATAACAACTCTTAATATTTAGCAAATATAATGAATTAAAATAGGAAGCTCCCATATGACCATCAGGAATGAAATCTTCCCTTCCATGGTAGTGCCATTATGGTGGTCCTGGGAGGTCTGACTCTGTGTAAGGGTGTAATATTCTGGGTCTCTTCTACCCTCTTTTCCCCAGTTGATTATTTCATGCCATTTGCCCCAAACATTATTTGTGATGTTTGCCTTAGGAATAACAATTCCGAGATATGGTTTGGAGTGTGCATACAGAAAAGATATGGTTGACCAAAGGTTGACTACTGGCTGGCAGTGGGAGGTGGGGAGGGGGGAACCTTGGGGCCTCAAGGCCACATGTGGCTCTTTAGGTCCTCAAGTGTGGCATTTTGACTGAATCCAAACTTCATAGAACAAATCCCCTGAGCCCTTAATAAAAGGATTCATTCTCTCCCTTGTCCTTCCCCCTTATGCTTCCCCCTTCCCATTCTCCTTTCACCTTCCCCCTTCCTCTTCCCCCTTGCCCTTTCCTCTTTTCCCTTTCTCTTCCTCTCCCCGCTCCCCATAGTTTTCCCTCTTGTTTTCTCAAAGCTTCATCCTTGCTGCGTTTGCTTGTTTTCACTCTGTACTGCCCTTATAGTCAGACTTCTGAAAGTGGATCTTTTCCATGGCAAACTTTCTATTAAATCTGGACCTATCACCCCCCTTTCATAGTCTTGTACCATTTTTCCTTTTACCTCCTTGCTCACTTGTCCTCTTATTCATTATCTGTCTGCTTCCATAAAGAAAACTCATTTTTGAGCTCCCCCATTTATTTCTTTTAGCTTTATCCCTGTACTTTTAGTGGTGCTACAACCAGACTCTAAATGAAATAAAAATTAATCCCTCTATAGGTTATATCTACCAAGAGATCCTTACATAGAAAATTAAATCCTTTAAGTGCCATGAGGAGCATCCGTTTTTGTTTCTATGTTTTTACATTTGCATAGTTCTTTGTGAAGTTACTGAATACCTGTACCCCTTCATTCCAGTTATTGGCCACTTTCAAAAAATTTCGTAGAACAAGGGAGAAAGATTCTTAATGTTGGATATAACATTGCAATTGAAAGCCTCCAATGAATTTCAAAAGAAGCAAGATTTCATGACTTCAGGTACTTTTCTCACACAGATTAGAACTCTTCTGCATTTTCTTAGATGGCTTAATGAAATGCTAAGGCAAAAAAAGTGCAAACAGATGAATGAATAAAATAAACATCATTTGTTCACGGCTTGAGAATATGTCTCCTCTGTACTTACCTAGACAGTTCCTTGGATAATAATCCTTCACTGAACCCCTACTCATCTGTTTCCAGATTGGTGGGGAAATATCAGAAATTGTACCTTACCAGTATAAGCTCTAAGTACTCAGGACAGGTACTCCCCTACCGGGAGACATCAGAATAGAACTTTAAAGAATTTCACTATATTGTGGCCAACTTCCTGGTCATGAACCTGGCTGTACTTAAGCAGATTCCTGAACAAGAAGGAGACAGTTATCAGGACTCATTTCCACCCATTTGACAGATTTCATCAGAGCTTATTGCCATGGTGACAGCTTTTGAGAACCCAGGGTTATTGCTATAACATTATGAGGGATTTAAGTAGAACTATACTTTCCCTTAAACATTATTCTATTTTTATTAATATGTTTTATTTTTACACATCTGTTGGTAATAAATAGGTACACTGGTTCCCATAATAAGATCAATTAAGTAAAATCATCTAATAATAGTAGTTGTGGTTGAAAGGATTCAGTTTTTATAGTATACCACTTCTTTGTTTCTTTGTTTCTTTCTTTCCTGTCATTCTCTTTTTCTCTCTTCCTTTTATTCTTTCTTTCTTTGTTTGTTTCTTTGTTTCTCTCTCTCTCTCTTTCTCTCTCTCTTTCTTTCTCCCTTCCTTCCCTTCCTTCCCTTTCTTCCCTTCCTTCATTCCCTTCCTTTCTTCCCTTCCTTTCCTTCCTTTCCTTCCTTTCTTCCCTTCCTTCCCTTCCTTCCTTCCTTCCTTTTTTTTTTGTGCTTTTTGGAGGGGGGAGGGCAGGGCAATTAGGGCTAAGTGACTTGCTCAAAGTCACACGGCTGGTGAGTGTTATGTGTCTGAGGCTAGATTTAAACTCAGGTCCTCCTAACTCCAGGGCCAGTGCTCTATCCACTGTTCCATTTAGTTGCCCACTGGCCATTATATGGGACCTTAAATCTTTGGTATTTTAGCATCGTTGTCATTGTATATATTGTTCTTTAGGTTCTCCTTTCTTTGCTTTGTACCAGTTCATTTTTCTTACCATATTTCTTTTATTTCTCCATATTTGCCATTCCCCATACATAGCACAAAGTCATTCCATTTCATTTATATACCACTGTCATTCCCTAGTAAGTAGACACACATTTCGTTTCCAGCAAATAGTTCTGTTTTGAATATTTTGGTATTAATAGGACATTTCTATCATTGATTGACATCCTTAAGAGTATAAACTCAGTAGTAAGATCATTCATTTGAAAGGTTTAATAACTTTTCTTGCATAATTCAATAGACTTTATGTTCACTTTTATTCTTTATTTTCAAATTTTTCTTTTGTGCTTATTTTGAGATTGATTTTTCTATTTAAAAAATGCATGGTCAGTTTATTAGCCTTCTCTTTTTATTTCATTAATGTTTTCAGAAAGATAAATTTCTCTGAGAACTATTCAACTAAATCCTATTTATGTTGGATCTTGTCTCATTGTTATGATTCTCTTTAAAATTCATTTATATTTTTTCTTATTCATTATTCAAATGTATCTTGGTTTCCATTTAGATTGCTTGCTTATATTTCCTTTATGGGTTCTAATTTTTATTGTGTTGTAGTTGGTAAATATATTTAATCATTTTACCTTTCTAAATTAAATTTTGGTTTCTTTGTATCTTAACACATGATCAGTTTTGGTAAAGATACCATATGATGCTGAATATATGCATATACACATATGTACAACATGCATATACCAATACACACACACACACACACACACACACACACACACACACACATATATACAATACATATCTCCAGATCACCCCAGTTCCTATGTACTATTTCCTTATTTTATTTTATTTTATTATAATATTATCATTTATTTTTATATCATTCAGTTGGTACTGAATATCATTCCACATTGTATTGGTAATTCATTTTTTAAAAAATATTTTTAAATTTGTTTTCTTGTTTACATCATTCATTTTCATTATATTTTTGAATTATAAATTTTCTCCCCATCTTGCCCCTGCTCCAACCCTAAAACAGCAATCCCACTGTAAAGCCCCTCCCCTGTCTCCCTATCCCAGCCCCTGTATATCTTAATTCCTAGTTGCAGATATTGCAGAACTTTAAATTCTAGATGCTTTCGATTCCTCCCTTGTCACCCACCTCCACTGGAAGGACAGTCAATTCAATACAGGCTGTGGATGTGTGATTATACAGGTCATCTTCATAGTGGACATATTGTGACAGTGATCATCTGTCTTTCCTTCCTATCCCTTCCCCCCCTTGTCCTGTTCTCTACCGTGTTCCTGTCCCTTTACTGAAGTGTGTGCTTCCAGCATCCCTCCCCCAGACCCTGCCCT
>JAQQSW010012130.1:0-12594 GCA_028646575.1 Pseudocheirus occidentalis | reverse complement strand
CTTGAGCCCTAGATTCCTTCAGGGCTCAAACTAAATGGGCCACTTCCCATAGGATCCTTTTAGTGCCTCCCTCATAAAATTATTCTGTATTTATTTTGTATATAAAACCCAAACAAATAAAGCAAACTTCCTGAGAGCAAGAACCATTTGATTTTTTATTTACATTCTCAGTACCAAGAGCAGTATCTGATCATAGTAGGTGCTGAATACATGTTAATTGATTGCTTGATTGTGGTTTGCCATGATTTGTAGTCATTTGTGATTGTAAGAAAATATTGCCTTTAAAAGCCCATGGAATAACCCATGAGCCAAAGGGAAATCAACATCTTGTGTAGTAGAATTAAATTAATAGTTCTTTATTAGGCTAAGCTTAAAATAATATACTTTCAAAATACTTAAAAATAAGACCTTCAAACTCATTTAAGAGCATGATTTCTCCCCCAAAGTTAAATGGAGAGATATCTACTTTGGTGGAAATATTAACTGGTGTGAAACCTACATCATATAATAGTTAAATGTAAAAATCCCAGTAACTCTACCTTAGCCCATTAGTGATTGAGAAGTCAAATGACTTGATTTGCTAGTCTCTGTCCAATTTATTCATTAATCTATTTGTGAAGTTCAATGCAACCCTACCCCTAGAATATATTCAGAATAGAAGCTCATGCCATATGCATTTGAGGGAAAAATCCCTAAGACTTTGACACCAAAGAATAGGTTTTTGTACATTTAATATAGTTTGATAGTCTTCCCAGGTTTTCAGTTAATCTGATAAATGTAGCAGTATGCTCATAACTTAATTTGTACATTTTAGCCATTTACCTTAATGCAAGTAATTGGCAGGTACTGCATTAACGTATAAAGGTTGTTAATGACATGAAAAAAATAATAAAGCATGCTTAGTCCTTTATTACTTTTGTCAAACAATATAATGTGCAAATCATAGAACCAGGGCTGGAAAGGACCTGTAAGGTAGCCTCATTCATTTCTCTGCTTCTGGACAGCACTTCGCATCAATTATCTGGCAAACATAGTTATACTTTATTCATTAAAACCCCCAGATAATGGGATTCCACAAACCCCTTTAGGAATGTGCTCTAGCATCCCACAATCCTTATAATGGAAATTGACCCTTCTGTCTGACCAGAGTTCCTCTTGTTACACGTCAATTACATCTTCATCTTTGAGAGCTTCGTTATCCTAATTTCTGTCATAAGACTAAATCATTAAAACAAATTCTCACATTTTATAGTGAAAGTGGGGGTGTTTGATCAGCACCCCTCTTCATATGTTTTATAAGTTCCTGGTCCTTAATCCACCTATATGAGGGCACTACTGCCTAGATGAGAAGGCGTCAGAGACAAGGGAAAGGTGAAATTTCTAAACTGGAGCTTTGTTCTCCTACCCCACCCCCTCACCACACATCATAAATGTTTTTCCTATCTTACTAATTCACATGAAATGGATGGTTTTACATACTTTTGTAGTGAATAGAGTGTTAGGCTTAGAATCAGGAAGACTTTACTTCAAATCCTGCCTCTGACAATCACTTGACAGGAGGAAGCCACTTCACTGTCTGTATGCCTCAGGCCACTCCCTAAGCCATAGTCTTAGAATTTAAGGTAGCCATGTTTTGTGCAATGGAAAGAAGACTGGAATTGAAGTGAGAGGAGTCTCCATGCAAATAGCAGCTCTGCTTCTTGTCCTTATTTTATTATTATTATTATGATATTGGGCAAGTATGTTCACATCTGTGTACTCTCTCTATAAAATGAGGTGGCTGGATTGAACCAGAGTTGTCAAGCTTACAGTCTTTGAAGACCACTCCTGACTATGGTAGGAACAGATTAAAATGCAACTGTCAAATATTTAACAAAATAAATAAAAATATAATAAACATAGATAATGTTAATATGTAGTTTTCTTTCTTTTTTTTTGGAGGGGGGCAGGCAAGGCAATTGGGGTTAAGTGACTTGATCAGGGTCACACAGCTAGTAAGAGTGTCAAGTGCCTGAGGCTGAATTTGAACTCATATCCTCCTGACTCCAGGACCAGTGCTTTTTCACTGCACCACCTAGCTGCCCCAAAATGGGGTTCTCTAAGTCAATATGGGACACACAGGGATCTTTATGACCATTATAATAATTCTCTTCTCTTTTGTGTTTAAACTAAATTAGATGACTATTAGATGTGGTCTTTTTCAGTTCTTAATTCATGTTCTACCAAGTCGTGATTGGATTCAAACATATGTTGGTAGAGTTTCCAAAGCTGACTGAAGTGCTGAATACTTTGCATGTTCTTGTGAAGTTCCACAAGTTATCTTTGTTCTCAAACACACTTTTGCTAAATATGGGGAAATGAATTGGTCTGTTGGAACATATCATTGACATTTTTTTACATTAAATGTATTTTTTAAAAACTAATTTGATAAGTAAAGATAAATACTCTATGGTAGTAAAAATGTATCTATTCATTCACTTCTTCATTCATCCAACAATTATTATGTGCAGAAACCTCTGTCAAGTGCTATGGAATTTTGAAAAGAAACAGTCTTGACACTCAAGGAACTTGCACCCTAATACGGGAGAAGGACATAAACACAAGTACTATGTTATATAATTAGTACATTTTGATCATTTTTCAGTTGTGTCTGATTCTTTGTGATGCCATTTAGGGTTTTGTTTGTTTGTTTTTGCATAGATACTTGGGTGGTTTGTTGTTTCCTTCTCCAGCTCATTTTACAGATGACAAAACATAGGCAAACAGGGTTAAGTGACTTCCACAAGGTCAGACAACTACTAGGTGTCTGAGAGAAGATTTGAACTCATGAAGATGAGACTTCCTGATTCCAAGTCCAGTGTTCTTTTTGTTGCACCATCTTGTTGCTTGATTTGTACATTAGAGACTCCCAGAGGTTAAAGATCAGTGTGAGACATATATGGTCCCATTCTTATAAATGGGATAAGTGAATATTGTTGAAGAACTAGAGAGTGCTTTTTGACACCCCAGTCTGAAAAAAAATTACTTTCTTCCAAATAATCCCTCAAAGAATCAAACCAAAATAAAAGCTCAATGGCATATGTATCATGAACGATATTTCACAATGTGCTCAGATGAAATCATTAACAGTTAAAAGTGATTCAAGGCAATGGACATATATTCATAAGAATGGACACTTAAATAGTTCCTTAAAGTCAGAAAAATTATTTACCTACATTATTTCCTTTAATCATCACAACAACTTTGTGAAGTAGCGATCATGAATATTATTACCCCAGTTTTACTATGGAAAACTGAAGCATCTTAAGCACTTACTGCGGGCAAGACAGAGTGCAAGGCATTGACAGAGGTAAAGTTTAGAGATGACATGATGTGTGTAGATACAAAGCTTGAACAGATAACTATACTTCAATTTAATTCAGTTCAATTAAGTATTTATTAACAGTCTATTATTTTCTAGGAACTTTATGAGAAGCTGAGGATACACAGATAAAAAGGAAACAGTCCCTGCCCTTAAGGAACTTACATTCCACTTAGGGGAGGACATTGTAGGTATAGGGAAGAGTGAAGGCAAAGGCAACAAGGATGTTTTAAGAACAGAGAGTAGGGCAGTTTGGCTGGAGCATTGAGTACAGAGCTAAGAGTATTAAAATAAAAGACTAGAAGGTCAGAGTGATGACAATTTGTGGGGAGAGACCTTGAATAGTAGGCAAAGGAATTTTTACTAGATTTTCGCAAGACTTTTGATAAATTTTCTCATGTTCTTCTTGAGAAAAGACAGAGATGTGGGTTAGATGACAATACAGTTAGGTGGATTTTTAGCCTAGAGTATGGACTACTTAACAGTAAACAACATAAAAGTCTGGAATTATTTCACAAATCCATCTACTCTCAAAGTTGAAAGAGATATTGGTAACCATCAAGTCACTACTTATGCACAAAAAAGCCTCTTTTCCACAGCAAACCAGTCAGCCTTTGCTTAAATACTTTCTGTGAATGGAAAATCACTCCTAAGATTGCTGGCATTAGTAGGAATGTTTTTTTTTTCCTTGATATCAAGTCTAAACTTTCCTCTTTTCAACTTCTACCCCCAACTCTTCTGGTTTTGCCTTCTGGATCCAGGCAAAACAAATTGAATCCCTCTTGTACATGACAGTGTCTCAAATATTCAGAGACAGCTATTATCCCCACCATAAATCTTATCTTCTACTAAGCACCCCCACTTCCTTCAACTGATCTTGATGTCTCCATATCATTGCTCATGAAAGGAAATCTGAATGGGGAAGGCACTAACAACTCAGGGATCAGGAAAGGCCTCCTGAGAAAGGTGAGATTTGAGCAAGATCTTGAAGGCAAGCCTAGATTATGTAGCCTCCACAGTCTCTTTGAACTCTGAGATTCTGTGATTGAATTTGACTGGGTAAGCGTTTTAATAATCCCTGGAAAATTTTTGAGTAGAGGAAATCATAAGACCAGAAAATAAGTGCAAGAGATAATATTCTGCCTATCTCCTGAAAATAAATGATTTATAAGACACAGTAGGCAAACTGGTTTCAAAAACTCTTTACATCATTTTGATAATATTTTAAAACAGGGTTTCTTAACCACTTTTTTGGTGTCATGGTCCCCTTGGGCAGACTAGTGAAGCCTATGAACCTTTTCTAAGAATAAAGTTTTCAAATGAGATAATTGTAAAGTGTTTAGCACAGTGTCTGGCCCATAGTAGGTGCTTTGTAATATTTTTATAAAATAAAATGTATTGGTTTTAAAAAGGAAACTAATTACATGGAAATATAGTTATTGAAATTTTTTAAAGTTCAGATACCTCAGTTTAAGAACCCCTGTTTTAAAAGATAAATAAATTTTGAATTTAGTATTTTATTAAATTAAATTAGGTTCTTCTGCAGTGTCTCATCCAAAATCCCTCCCTCCCTCTCTCTGTCTCTCTCTGTCTCCCTGTCTCTCTCTCCTTTCCCTTTCTATATGTGTATCTGTATCTCTATATATACATATATGGATAGATAGATAGATACAAAAAATGGGGACTACTGTTTTAGACGTAACACTATGGAATTTAATTGCTGCCAATCGTCACACCTGATGACCTGAAAAATGATCTCAAAAAATCAAGTTTGTGTTTTAGGGCCATATACAAGAAGGGGCTACTTGAGGAGGAGTAGCACTGGTGACATGATTTGATAAAGCACACTTCTGACAAACCTGAGATGTGTCCATTCCTTTCTACCAGGGGACTTTATTAGGAGTCACCTGGATAAGAAACATACCATTCAGAGTTCAAGGGCTGTCACGCAAATTATATGGAAGAACAAAAAAATCTCTGTAAATCTGCAAGGTAAGCCAATGTTAGTATCTAATGAAAGTTAAGTTTTGATATCTTTGCAGAGAAGCTGCCAGTAACATTTTTCTTCTATCTCTGTGTTAAGACATTGAAAACTCGAAGACATTTTTTAATGTGCTAGGATGTTCTGGAAGCTGAACACTAATCATTTGTTGCTTGGTGTTGTTCTTTGTTTCTGTTCATGAATTGGGTATATTTTATAGAGGATTGGTAGGCTCCTGAACTAGGTCCCAATGCATTCTGATGTCTCCTTGGGGTATGGAGGTGACCACAGGATCTTTCTCCAAAGTTACTTCAGCAGAGAATAGACTCTGGAGGTCTTTACCTAACTGAAAAGACCTGGAGATAGAGAACATATCTATTGTCTGAGAATAAGATGAGCTAAGTTTGAATCACTAGGTCGGTCTCAAGGTGATTCATTTTTCAGGCACAGAAGCTCTTAAAGACTAAGTCATACAAGGTCATGATCTGCGGAAACATTAGAGATACTTGAAGTATGGAATTATTTTGGGCTCATCTACTCAGGTGACATTTTAAGCAAATGTTCCTGTTCAAACTCCTGTCTTAGAAAGTGATCAAGACCATCATTATCATTGGAACTAAGTCAGGTGATTAAAAATCTTTGAGGAATAAGCTCTTATTTAATATCTCCAGTAATATTATGGGTTTTGGATAAAAATATCCATCTAGATGTAGTCAGAATTTTGAAACATAATTGATCTGAGGATAGAATTCTTTATAGAATCTGTTTCCAGTCTTCCTTACTTTCTCTCTTTTTCTCTTTCTTTTTCTTTCTCTTCTTCTCCTTCCCCCCATTCCCTTTCTTCTTTTCTCTTTTGTTCTTTCTCTTCTTTTCTTCATCCCTCTCCCTCTCTCCCTCCCTCCCTCCCTCTTTCCCTCCCTGCCTCCTTCTCTTCCTTCCTTCCTTCCTTCCTTCCTTCCTTCCTTCCTTCCTTCCTTCCTTCCTTCCTATCTTCCTTCCTTCCTTCCTTCCTTCCTTAATTCTTCTTATCTCTATCTCTCCTAGACCTGTGATTTCCTCAAGATGTGGAAGGCCTAGTCCAGTTTTTCCCCAATGGAATTTGTTGGTTGCTCTGTAATTTATACTACCTGGGGCACTAATTAAGAGGTAAAATGATTTGCACATGGACCCATAGTATGTGTGTGTCAGAGTCAGGACTTCAACCCAGGCCTCCCTGAGTTCCAGGTCAGCCCTCTATGGACTATGTTATGCTGATCTTATTTCACTATTAAAATTAGCACCATCCCCTGCAACAGAAGTCTTCCTCAAACACTGTGCAAACTTGACTGATTTGTGATATGGAATCATTTAAGTGTTTTTCAAGTTATTTGTTGAAAGTCCCCCCATTGAAAAATGACTGCTGACTTATGAATCAATCTACAACCATGTACTTAACAATGAACTGGGATTGATCACATTCATTGGGATTAAAAATTATTTATTTCTTTTTAATTTTCAATATTCACTTCCACAAGTTTTAAATACTTTCCCCTTATTTCCCCTCTCCAGGATGGTATGCAATTCTATATAAGCTCTATACACACATTCCCATTAAACATGCTTTCACATTGGTCATGTTGTAAAGAAGAATCAAAATGAATAGGAGGAAACATAAGAAAGAAAAAACAAAGCAAAACAAAGCAAACAAACAAAAAAAACCCAGTCTGCTTTGTTCTGCATTCAGACTCCATAGTACTTTCTCTGGATATGGGTTACATTTTCCATCATGAGTCCTCTGGAATTATTTTAGATCCTTGCATTGCTGAGAAGGGTCAAGTCTGTCAAAGTTAGTCTTCACACACTGTGGCTATTAATGTGTATAGTGTTCTCCTGGTTCTGTTCATCTCACTCAGCATCAGTTCATATAAATCTTTCCAGGATTTTCTGAAGTCTTTCTGTTCATCATTTCTTGTATCCCAATAATATTCCATTAATTCCATTACATTCATATACTACAACTTGTTCAGCCATTCCATTAGGATTGTTTTGCTGTTTTCCAGTTGCTTCAGTCATGACCAACTCCTTGTGTCCTCATTTGGGGTTTTCTTGGCAAAGATACTGGACTCTTTGCCATTTCTATTTCCAGCTCATTTTACATATGAGAAAACTGAGGCAAGCTGGGTTAAATTACTGCATGCTCAGTGCTCTATCCACTGCTTCACCTAGCTGTCCTGGGATGTGTGTTTAAAGAAAACGAATGCTTCATTAAACCTCAGATGACATGAATTTGAAGAAGACAGACATGTAAGCCCCATGATAATTTGCAAGGCATGCTTCCTCCAAATTAACTGAAATGACTAGGAGTGGTGATACATACATCCTCACACAAGTACAGGGTGCTGAAACATTTTGCTACCATGTATCACTCAGTCTTATATCAAAATCCTATATACCCTCCAGTACAATGTAAGTTTCCTGAGGGCAGGGACTGGTTCATTTTTGTTTCTAGTACCCAGCATAATTCTTTTCTTGGATTGTACCACTGATTTCCTTAGTCTAAGTTGCTCCTTGGGAGGAAACTGCCTCCACCCATGTAGATTGGCACCTCCTCCACAATTTGCAGTGTTCAAGAGTTGCCTGGGGTGGTCACAGAGTAAGTAGGTATCTGAAAAGAGATTGGAAAGACTTGAACCCGGGTCTTCTGGTTGAAGACAACTGATGATGAGTCTCACAGCTTAATAAGGGAAACTTCAATTACCTCTAGGATAAAAATGCAAGCTCTTGTCAGTTAATGTTCTTCACAATCAAGCTCTAACAGCATTCTGATTTCATAATCATATAATCATTCTACATTCCAGGTACAAATGTCCTACCCAGTGTTCCCCATATGTGCCATCCCCATTTATCTCCTCTACAAATTTGCTCAGGTTGCTTCTGCCTCTCCTCCACTTCTAGCTCCATTCAGGACTCATCCCTAGTGCCCCTTCTTATGTGAAGCCTCTCTCAGTCACTTCAATTCTTAGTATCTCCCTGCTCTTTTTTTTTTTTTTGCTTTTTGGAGGGCAGTTGGGGTTAAGTGACTTGCCCAAGGTCACAGGGCTAGTTCTTTGTGTTAAGTGTATGAGGCCGGATTTGAACTCAGGTACTCCTGACTCCAGGGCCAGTGCTCTATTCACTGCACCATCTCCCTGCTCTTGAAATTATTGTGCATTTTCTCTATAAACATGTTACATTTCTTTATCTGTATACATGTCGTTTGTTAACTGGTTTCTTATTTTAATGTGTTTCCTTAGGGTCCAACCCCAGCTCTGACATATTGTAAGAAATTATAAATGTATGAATTTAATTGAATATGGGAACAGTCTGTGATTTCTTCAGGAAGGCTGCTCCCTCCACTAACGGGCACCACAACCCATCAATGTTTTGGTAGACAAGTCCTAGGGAGATTCTTGAGGTACATCAAGGATAAGTGACATGTTGAGGAAACTGACCAAGGAAGTAAATATAAAGGACACAATTCAAGGGTCAGCTAGGTGGTACAATGACCCTGGAGTCAGGAGGACCTGAGATCAAATCTGCCTTCAGACACTTGACATACTTATTAGCCAGATGACTTTGGGCAAGTCACTTAACCACAACTACCTTGTCTTCCCTCCTCGAAAAAGAGCATTATTTGAATTTACATCTTCTAGGCTTCAAGTTGAATGCTTTATCCACTATTTTACTCCTTTCTCACAAGAATTTGAGTAATAGTGGCTTCTGTTTAAAATCCACATTAGCAGTCTGAGAAGTGTTAGTATAAGACACAAGAACAGATCCTTCTTCTCACTTCTAACTAATAGTAAGATTGTAAAAGTTTAACAACCAGCTTGTGGAGGGAGGGGTACCTACAACACATTTTGAAGTTTAATCTGTAATATTTACATTTTCTACATTGCTTTCTTGAGTCTGGACAATCAGCAGAACAATAAATCTAGTTCCTATTTGTAGTATTTTCCAATTTCTGAGATATAAGTGCTCACACTGAACCTTTAACAATTCACTTTTCTGAACCCATTCAAGGTGGCTCCAGCATACTGTTACCAAGGCATTAGGTGTTGCAAAGTCAGCTCCCCTACTCTCACCTCAAAAAAGCTTTCAAACAAAAGGAAGACGTCAAAACTTTCAAAGCAGGACATCAGGAATTCTGGTCCTACAAAGCAAGCCAAATTTATAATTGACAAATAAATTGTAGCAAGTTTCGCTCAATCACACATTGCATATAGCAAGAATTATATTATTATTGCCATCATAATGGATGGCACTTATTAGGATTACAGCAATAACATAGGCAGCTGCTAATGCACTTATAATGTAGCATACCACTGGGAAATAAACCTGCCTCTTATTTATTCCTGCTGCTAAACAGGTGCTAGTGTGAACTGTATAGCAGCATATAAGCTCTGGCTACAAGGAAAAGTCTGTAGTCATTCATATAAGCAGAGTTTTTGGTAGCATAGAAATTGGCTGTGGCTGTAGAGCATGAGGCATAGACCATCATTCCATTTCTGTGTTTAGGACTCACATTTGTAAAATGTTTTGAAAGTTTACAAAACAATTTATATACATTATCTTATCTATCTTCCAAACAATCTTGAGAGATAGATAAAATTATCCCCACTTTGTAAATAAAGAAAGTTGGGTTAAAAGAGTTTAAATGCCTTGCTTAGAGTACTGTAGCTAGGAAGCAGTAGAAGTGGGATCTGAACACAGGATTACCTAGCCACCAAGCCTAGGTACTGTCCATGGCACCTTACCTGCCTCACTGCAAATCAACACTCTAAAGCTATTCACTTTTATCTAAGTCAAGTAAGGTGATTTAAAAGTGAAAAGACTAGAATTCAGAGCCAATACTCAATACTCTCTCCTCCCCACCCCCAATCTCTTGTCAAAGTATCAAAGTGGTCAATAATAAGTTGTTTAGTCATTTCAGTCATGTCTGATTTCATAACTTCATTTAGGATTTTCTTGGCAAAGATGTCAAAGTGATTCACCATTTCTTTCTCCAGATCATTTTGTATATGAGGAAGCTGAGACAAGCAGGGTTAAGTGACTTGCCCAGGGTCACGCAGTAAGTGTCTGAGGCCAAATTTGAATTCACAAAGATGAGTCTTCCTGACTTCAAGCCTGACACTCTGTCCATGGCACCACCTAGCTGTCCTGTGGTCAATAATAAAAGAATGCATAACAACTAGTCAATTTCTATCCACAGAGCAGGTCTAGTCTAGAGAAGAGAAGGTTTTGGGGGTGAGGAAGGGGTGAGACAAGAGGGAATAGAATAGTTATCTTCAAATGTTTGACGAGCTATCCTATGAAAAAGGAATTAGACTTCTGTTTGGACCCAAAAGGCAGAACTAGTAGCAATGGGTGCAAGCTATCCTTGAGTCTGAGGGGGGAGAGGGAGAAGCATCATAATAAGTAGATCTGTCCAAAATGAAATGCAAATTCTAGGGAGGGGATGGGGCTCCCCTAAATCTATGTTCTTAAGAAGGGTACAGGCAGTTTTAAGTACCAGGCACTGCGCTTAGTGCTAAGTATACAAAGGAAGACAGAAGATGCTCCCTATCATCAAGGAGCTCAAAGTCCAATTGTCCAGAAAAAGATGCTTCACATATATAGTAGAAAACATTTTTCCTGGCATGGTTCATGCTCAAAAGCTATTGGACTCTCTTCCAGCATTGAAATTGTGCTTCCTGAAATTGAGTGATTGATCTTATAATTTAAAAAAATACTCGGATCAGTCCAGCAATTTGAACAATCAAAAAAGTGGGTATATATATATATATATATAGGCATGAGGACCATGCTTATACTTTGCTCTTCCCATTTAGCTAAAGTTAAATCATGATCATTATAAGTACATGCATCTATTCATTCAATAAATATGTATTATATGCCTACTATGTGCAAGACACTAAGCTGGTCATTAGGCATACAGATATTCATTAAACACACAAATTGATTGTGTCCTTGAAAAGTCTACAACCTGATGGAGGAGTTTACAAGGTTCCTGTGAGGGCTCATTATTTTCTCTTTTTATCTCACTATTAGGCCAGGACATAATTGAGTTAATCAACTAAATCACCTCAATTCACTTAAATTGTCAAGATACTTTAACCACATGAGAACACTTCACAATTGAATCAATCAATAATAGGCTTTGACTAAGTATAAAAAGACCCATGTTCAATTTTGATGCCATTAAAGGCTGGATGAACTAGAGAAATATTACATGGGAAATACATTCAGATTAGTTGAGGAAAGTTGGTCATATCCTGTGCATTGTATACAAAATAAAAATCCAGTTTAGAATCCAAAAGATTCAAGCATCTAACAAAGGATAGAAGAGACAGCCAAACTAGTGAGAAATGATTGTTTGGGAGATGGGATTAGAAGAACTGGCCTCAGGCACTGGTCATGGTCTTCTCCCCTTTCCCATCACATCTAGAGGAGGATTGTGAAATTGTCAATGGGTACCAAAGATTTCGTAATTTTTAATCTGTATCCTACCAGCATCTCCCGGACAGCAGGGACTGGTGACAATATCCTCACCCAGAGTTCAGGACAAATTAGGATCACTGAGGCCAGAAATTCTTAATATGCCTAAAGTGAACTTCCTGAGTTCCCTCAAAAAAGGAAGAAACTGATTTCCAGGAACAAGAGCTATGAGTTATCTATTTCCCACAATTACTCTCCAAGTTTGAATGCCCTTGCTCTTGGATTCTATATGTATTTTGGAAATCATGCATCCCCTGTTTGAAGAGATGTTTTGTACCAACTCTACTACCATATTAAATACTTATTTCTAAAGACTAAATCAGTTTCATTGATTAAGTTATTTGTTGTTCTTGCTGAGTCATTTTCATGCTGTCAAACTCTTTGTGACTCCATTTAGGGTTTTCTTGGCAAAGATACTGGACTGGTTTGCCATCTACTTCTCCAGCTCTTTTAGAGATGAGGAACTGCAGGGAAACATAGTTAAGTGAGTTTCCCAGAGTCACACAGCTACTAAGTATCTGGGGCAAGGTTTAAACTCAGGGAGATGAGTCTTCCCGCCTCCAGGTCTAGCGCTTTATACACCTTACCCCCTCACTGATGCATTGATATCAACTGGTTATCATGGGGACAAGCATAAAGATGGAGTCTCATGAGCTTTATGATTGCTAAGATGCCCCCAGTTCCTCAGTTACCCCTTTAGATTTTTTTATGATGCTTTTTAAAATTTGTTTCCTTG
>JAQQSW010012129.1:0-12594 GCA_028646575.1 Pseudocheirus occidentalis | reverse complement strand
AAAAAATTTAAAAAAAAAGAAAAAAAATTCTAACAAACCGAGCTGTCAAAAAAAAATGGGGACTCTACTTTGCAAAGTGATGAGCTCCCTATCATGGCATGGTCAAGAAAAATTTGGATGATCACTTAAAAGAAACATTATAGAAAAGATTCCTAAAGTGGGAAGGCAGTTGAATTAGAGGACTTTTAAGGTCCCTTCCAACATAATTCCATCTTGATTCTCCTTGTGTCAGTTCTCTCCTCAATGAACTATTCAAAGTTCATAGTGGAGCTGAACTCATAATACATCTTAATTTGATAATTAATCTTATATTACTCTAGGCCACATCTTGTATTTCTACTTTTTATAAAACAATTATGTTGTTACTACCTCTGATTATGCCTTGTCTCCTTAACTAGACTGTGGATAGATTCCTTAAGGACAAGGACCGTATGCCTAGGCCAGGAGTGGAGAACCTGCAGCCTCAAGGCCACGTGGCCTAGGAAAAGAATTATAGACTTTAATTTTACACACACACACACACACACACACACACACACACACACACGTGCGCACGCATGCTTACATATTACTTATGTGTGGTCTGTGTGTAGTACATATATACTGACCAGAGAAACAAGTGACAAACCGCTCTAGTATCTTTGCCAAGAAAACCTCCTGGACAGCATTAGCATTCTCTGGTCCCCGGGGTCACAGAGAGTCAGATGTGACTGACTGAATGACAACAATAAATGTATATGTTGATATGAATTTGATTTGATTCTTTTTTCCTTTGTTTCTTGATGCCAAACCTTAGCAATTCTGCCCATAATTGACCCCTGAATGACTGTTATCATAGCCACACTAACCTCAAAAGTGAGATTCTTAGACCTGTTCTCTCCAGCTTGGTCTCCAAAGACAGATTTGCTTCCCCTATTTGTTTGCAATAGGTTGCCAGACATCTTCCTAAAACTCACTTTTTTAAAGTATGACTTCTCATTCAAGATGCTGCAAAGAAACTTGCTGTGTTGTCTACCACATCAAGTTTAAATTCCTTTACTAAGCTGTTATAACTTGATCCTACCCTCTATCAAACCAAATTTCCCTCTACTCCTCTCTGCTTCATTTAGATCAGCTTTCTTACTATGTATCCTCATAGCATACCAAATCGCTCCCCATCTTCATGCTCTCTGCTCTTATCTTTGCACACCACAACTGACCCAACTTCTAAAATTAAGTTCAGATTTCACTTCATAAAATTCTGCCTAAATGTTCAAGTGTAAAGTTAAGATCATAGAATCTTAAAGTTCTCTGCATCTAATTGCAATTGCCAAGTCCTGGTGAGTTTATTTCTATAATTGTTCTTAAATCTATTATTTCCTCTCCTTTGATAAGCTGGAGGATTTCCAGAGGATGGCAACTAAAATGTGGAAGGGTCTGGATTCAATAAGATATGATACATTAAAGAAAATATTCATATTTAACCTGGAGGAAAAAAAAGTCAGAGGAACATTATGACTGTCTTGAAATACTTGAAAAACTGTCATGCAGAAGCTGACTTGTTCTGCCTTAGTTCCACATAGCAGAATGAAGAAAAATGCAAAGAAATTGTGACAGGAAAAAATTAAGATGGAAGACAGGAAAAATTTCCTAACAACTAGAATTATTCAAAAATGGAATGAGATGCCTTGGGAAGAAGCAAGTTCCCCCTCCATGGTGGGCTTCAAGCAAACTCAATTTGAGTGCATTGTAACAGACTCTTTTGGGGGCATGGTTAGAGTAAGTTAGAACTGCTAAGGTTCCTTCTAACTCTGCAGTTTCGTGATTCTGTGATTCTGAGGTAGAGGAAGAGCAAGAAAATGAACCATGATAAAGAAGATAGACTTTGACTTTTGCTATAACTGAGACCTAATTTGATGGTGATGGTCAAATGGTGTCCTTCTCTAGTGCAGGTTGCAGAGGGAGAGAGGGAAACAAGAACTTAAAATGTAAAAAATTATTTTTTTTAAAGAATGTTGCATTAGGAGTTAGTTCCCCATTCCCCAAAGCCAGGAAAGAGGACCATGGGCAGCTTGAGGTCTTCCAGCCCCTCAACTCCTTCCCTTTCCCTCCCATCCTTCTCTCACACCTGATCCCTCCTCTCCTTTACCCCACTTCCCTCACTTGTCTGATCCTGACAATCCTGCATGTGCATGCATGGGGGAGAGGAATGTGGCAGAGGGGGAAAAAGCATCAGCACAACTCAAAGGACAAGATATTTGCATTTGGATACACGTGTCCTGAGAACATTCCTGTTATTGTGGCTCACTCGGTGGGAAATTAGTCTCAAAACACTGAGAAAACAAGATACTGGGATGAGCCACAGGATTTGATAACATTTCTGTTGTCTCATGTTTGTTTCTGTAAAAATTAATATTATTTAAGAAAATTCAGACCTCTAATCGTGGTTGGGTTACAGTGAAAGAAAGGTAAACTGAGACATCAGAAGAGAATGGTGAGGGGGCAGCTAGGTGGCGCAGTGAATAGAGCACCGACCCTGGAGTCAGGAAGACCTGAGTTCAAATCTGGCCTCAGACACTTAACGCACACACAAAAAAAACTAGCCGTGTGACCTTGGGCAAGTCACTTAATCCCCAGCTGCCCTCCAAAAAAAAAAAGCAAAACAAAAAAGAGAATGGTGCATTATTTCCCTGCTGAGTATTCCTACCACAGAAATTATTTTCCTACCCCAAAGGTGCCATGTTATCCACTGATATGCACTGTTCCCTCTGTCACTTGATGAATGCCCCCCTTCCTACCCTTGGTGCCTGTCATAAGTCATGACCCGTGGTCAATTATTTATATCAGATAATTTCCAAAATCTGTCCGTGGGCTGAGTGTTGTTATACATAAAAAGTTTAAAGAGATATGTGGACAAAAATTTACTCTAAAAATATGGTTTAATAGGAAACTTAGCTTTAAAATATGCAAAGGCATTCCTTTTAAAATATTTTTTCTTGAACTACAGTCTGAATGCTAATTGAAGCAAACTACTTGCTCTCTCTCTCTCTTTTGTCTTCTTTCATCCCTTCTTTCTCGTTGTTCATCCCATTAGTTATAGTCCTTCTTTACAACTTGACTAATGTTTAATGTGAAGGTATTTGTAGAACCTATATTTGGTTGCATGCCACCATGGGGGAACAGGGGTGTAGGAAGAGGAAAAGAGAAGGAGGGGGAGAAAATTTGGAACTCAAGGGATTGTGAAATTGAATGTTGTAAGCTAAAAGTAAATAAAATATTTTTTTCTCTTAAAACAGAATTTTTAAACAGATATTGACAAATTTAAGAAATAAAAGCTAAATCATTCTGTATAAAACTTTAATTCAAATTTTTGATTGATGCCATATTCTTAACAGTATCTGACATTGTAATGATCAAAACTTTTAAAATAAAAATATTAATTTAATGACATACCAGGTTTAGAAAGCCATTATCAACCCCAAGGAGTACGGTGTATTTTTGGGGGAAAAAAAATTAGTATTTTCCAATATAAATTTTACAAAGAATTTTCCACAGCCTTGCTAATGAGTTGATTTAAAATATTCATTGAAATTTGATGTTTATTCTCCAATAATCATGAAATTGAAATCTCAGTGTAAATTTTTCCTGAATTTTTGTCTAATTTTCATTGAATTACATTCTCCTTTTTTCCTTATTAAATTTCTAAAATGTAATACTTTGTTTATTTTTAAGACACACTTTTTAATGGCTTTGGACTTGGAGCAATCATTGGCATAGGAGTTGCTGCACTTGTACTAATTTTTGTGGTAACTGATGTTAGCTGCTTCTTTATCCGACAATGTGGATTGCTAATGTGCATTACTAGAAAAATGTGTGGAAAGAAAAGTGGTGCCAGCAGCAAAAGTAAAGATCTAGAAGATGGAAAAGCTGCATATTTGTGAGTATCATATATTCATTTTAAAACATCTTAATCTCTGATTCTAACCTGTTATTTATTTCAAGCAATACTTGAGCACATAAAAACCAAAACAATTTTGTATGGACTGAGTTGTAAATTTTACTAGTAAGACTGTTGCATCTTATGCTACTTTCTTCCCTATTATGTTTCCATAAATTAATGGCATTTTTACAAAATCAAAGACATATATAATCACAAAATTTAAGTACTGACTCAATCACTGTCTAGACTAACCTGTACCTTACACTATGTTATATCCAACAAGTTATACTCAGATTTTACTTGAAGATTTCCAAAGAGGGCAAAACTGCTTGAGTGCAGCCCATTCAACTTTTTTTTTTTTTACTTTTTGGAGGGCGTTGACTAGCCCAAAGTCACATGGCTAGTAAGTGTTAAGTGTCTGAGGCTGGATTTGAACTCAGGTCCTCCTGACTCCAGGGCTGGTTCTCTATTCACTGCGCCACCTAGCCGCCCTCCCATTCAACTTTTGAGTGGTTCTAAATGTTAGGAAGTTTTTCCTAATATCAGGAAACTTCCTTATACAGGTTCTTCTTTCTGGGGCTGAATAGAACAAATCTGTTCCCAGCTCTACATGACAGGCTTTTGAGTGTTTATTGTATGTACCCCCTACCGTGCCCCCTAATTCTTCTCTTCTCTGAATATCTCCAGTTGCTTCAGATAATTCTCACATGACAGAAACTCAAGGACTGACGTCCTGATGTCCATCCTCTGGATACTGTTCCAATTATCAGTTACCGTCCAGCAGTCCAACCTTCTAAAAACTGTAGCACCCAGAACTGAATACAGTACTCTAAAGTCTGACAAGGTCAAACTACAAAGGGACTATAACCTCCTTATTCCTAGAAGCGATACATCTCAGCAAAGCCCAAATCACTTTTGATACATGACACTACTGATTCATCTTGAGCTAATATTCCACTCAAACCTTTCAGTCTTTTCCAGACACACCACTAGCTAGCCATACTGCCTTCATCTTGTTCTTGTGAAGCTGATTTTCTTTGTGCCCAACTATGAGAATTGGTATGTCCCTATAGAATTTCATTTTATTAGATGCATCTCAGTGCTTTCAGCATCTTTTGTATGTTTATTCTCTCATCCAGAATATTATCATGCATTATTCTTTCATCAGTACATTATCATTGTCATTCTTTGAGTTTAGTGTAATCTGCAAATTTTATGACCATGCTATATACACCTTTATTCAAATCAGTGATCAAAATGTTAACCAGTATCCCTACTGTTGACATTGTATCATTAATAAAAGTAATATGAAATATTTTGTGAAAAGTTTTCCTAAAATCTGGATAGACTATCCATAGACTTTCTTTCACCTACAAAATTAATCTCTGCCCAAAAAAAAGGTAACAGAGTTACTTTATGTCCTATTCTTGATGAAGCCATATTGACTCTTTATAACACTGCTTCCCTTTCTAGATGTTTCTCTTGTTGCTGTGTTGTTTCAGTCATGTCTGACTCTTTATATCCCCATTTGAGATTTTTTTGCAAATCAGAATTTAACCATAAATGAAAAAAGACATTAAACAATAAAGAGATATTTGAAACATTCTCAGAAAGAAAACCAGACCTGAAGACATTATTTGCTTTTCAAAAACCCCAGATAAAAGAAATTCAGGAAGGGTAAATTAATATGCCAGCCAAGGACAACAACAGCAACAGAATGACAGTAGAGATTGCTTTCCAAATGGACACAAGGCAAAAGTGAAGGTAGAAGGAAGGTGAAGGTGTCAGTGAAGAGAAGGACAGAATCTGGCAACAGCCTCTCTAAGGCAAATAAGTGTTAGGGTGTTTTGTGCCACTGCTTACAGAGTTGAAGGATGCATGAAATGGGGGAAGGAAGCAGAGGAATACATAGCAATGTGTGATGTGTCCAAGTCAAAGTATTATAATTATAAATTTAGATAGATAGATAGATACAATTATAATTTAGGTAAAATGGGAGTGTAAATAATGAAAAGCATAATGAAATATATGAAAAATGAAATATGAAAAGTAATGAATAAGATTAGTTGAAGGGGAAGAAAGAAAGCAGAAATCTGAGAGGGAAAAAGGAAGGCAAGAATTAAATAAATATAAAACAGGAAAGAAAAATGAATTAGTATGTAAAACTTCAAAAGCAAAGACATAACAAATGAAAGGGGCTATTGGTGGTGAAGAGAAGAGAACTATTTGTAATTGGGCCACCTTAAAAAAGATCAAGTTACAATAACCCAAGGAAAATTGTACTCTCTATACACCAGAAGAGAAGTCATAACTTGAAAAAACATTATAGACAATTGAAGGGGAATATGAGCATAACTCTCATAATTTTAAATGTAAATTAATTAATCCAATTAAACTGAAAAGTGATAAATTGAATAAGATAGCAAAATCCCACAATTTTTACAAAATTAAAAGTGAAGGAATAGAAAAAAAATTACTATACATCAAGTGAATTCAAAAAAGCAGGAGCTTTTGACAAAAAGTTGCCTGACAAAGAAAACTAACATTCAAAAAATAAAAAGGGATAAACAAGGAAACTACATTATACCATAGACATCAAACCAAATCACTGATAAATTGTGCGCTAGATGTCTTCACATCCAAATGCATAAAGGAAAAATTAACTGAGCTAAAAGAAGACATAAATAGTAACATAACAGTGATGGGAGACTTCAATATCGTCTCCATTTTGAATAAATATAACAAAAAAGTAAACAAAAAGGAAGATATGAAACTGAACAAATTTCTGAAAGAAACTAGAGCTAAAAGATTTGTGGCATCTTCATAGTGAGATTACAAAAGAATAATATATGTGTGTGTGTGTGTGTGTATCAATGCATCATGAAAGTTTTACAAAAATTGACCATGTATTAAAACACAGAGATATTACAAACAAATGTAAAAAGGCAAAGATAATGAATACATTCTTTATAGACCGCAACACAGTAAAAATAATCATTGGTTCAGGGACCATAAATAAAAGACATGGACCCAAATAGAAAGTTAATAATTAAATCCTAACTAATGGGTTGGTCAAAGAATAAATCATAGAAACAATTGAAAATTACATTAAAGAAAATGAAAATGATGAATAGTGTCAAAATTTCTGGGATACAGCTAAAGAATTCCTCAGGGGAAAAAACATCTCTCTACAAACATATTAACAAAATTTTTAAAGATTAGCATGCTGAATAATGATTTTTTTTAAATTAGACCAACAAATAAACAAACTTAAAATAAGCATTAAAAGGTTTTTTAAAATAGAGGGGAAATAGATGTACTAGAAACCAAAATATCCCAGAGAAATTATAATTAAAACTGCGACTTAATTCTTTGCAAAAACTAATAAAATCAATAAAAGTTTAGCGAATTTGATTAAAAAGAAGATAGCAGAAAATCAAATCAATTAAATAGCAAATGAGCAAGGGAAATCACAGCAAAAGCAGAAGAAATAAAAAGAATAATCAGAATAATTATATAATATATCAGAACAATAATAATCGGCACAGTTTTATGCTAACACAATGGAAAACACAAAAGAACTAAAAATCTTCAAAAATATAGACTACTCAAACTATCACAAGTCCAAATAAAAATTTTTAATAACCAGTCTAAGAAAAGAAAATAGATCTAGATGTAAAGGAATTACCAAAGCATGGGGAAGGAGAAGAGACCCTGGATCTTGATTCACAGGATAATTCTATCAAATTTTTAAAAGAATAATTAGTACCAATATTTTACAAATTTTTCTCAGAAACTGAAAAAAATAATTCCCTACCAGAATCATTTTGTGAGACAAATATTGCCCTACTGCCTAAACAAGGATAATATAAAATACAGAAGGACAGCTGTAGGCCAATATAATTAATAAATATAGACTCAAAATTTTTAAACAAAATCCTAATAAACACCACAATTATCTATCCAAAAAATATTCATTATGACTAAGCTGGATTTATACCAAGTATGCAAAGGCAGTTTGGCATCAGGAAAATAATTCATGCAATCAATCATATTAAAAACTAAAACATCCAAAAGCATGTGATCATCTCAACAAATTCGCAAAAGCCTTTTTCAAAATACAGTACTCTTTTTTGTTTATTAAAAAAAAACCCTGCAAGAAGGACCTTTTATATATATATATATATAACAATCACCTATCTAAAACCAAAAGCAAGTATCATGCAATGGGGATGCACTAGAACCTTCCCCAGTAAATTCGAGAGTGAAGCAAAGATGCTCGCTCTACTCCCTCTTATTTAATATAGTTCTAGAAATACTAGTAAGAGCAGTAATGAAAGAGAAGGAAATTAAAGGCATAGACATAGGTAAAGAGGAAATAAAACTGTCCTTGTTTGCTGATGATATAACGGTATACATGGAAAAATCCTAGGGAGTCCGCAGAGATACTAATTGTTACAATTAATAGCTTCAGCACAATTGTAGGCTCAAAAGCCAACAGCATTTCAGTATAATAACAAAATCCAAGAAGCCATAATAGAACAGGAAATCTCTTTCCAAATAACTAAAAAATATATAAAATATCTTGAGGACACACCAAAGCACATAAAAGATGTGTATGGATTAAGTGACAAAGTACTCCTTAAAGAAATCAAGAATAATTTAAATAACTGGTGGAGTACTCGGTGCTTGTGTCTCTAGGCCATGCCAATATGATAAAAATTAGAAGGCTTCCAGATCCCTTTTGGATGTTATGCCTTGTAATGATATAGCAATCAAATTACTGAGGAGATACTTAATTGAACTTGATAAAAAATAATAAAATTCATTTGGATGCACAAAAGATCTAGACTATCAAGGGAAATGATGAAAAGAAATAGGGATGAAGAGGGAGTAGTACTTCCAGACATTTAATGATATCATAAAGCAGCAGTCATCAAAACTATATGGTATTAGTAAAAAAAAACAAAAAACTATATGGTATTAGTTTAAAAATAGATCAATCAATGAAAGATTAAACAACAAAGAACCAGAAAGAGTAGAACTCAATGACCCAGTGTTTAATAAAGCAGAAAACATAGACTACCTAGGGGAAAAAACTCTTTATTTGATTTTTTTTTAATTGTTGGGATAACTGCAAGGCAGTCTAGAAGAAATTAGATTTGGATCAATTTCTTATGCTAAATTACACAGTACATTCTAAATGGATATGTGATCTTAATAGAAAATCATTTCATTTTTAAAAATCAGGGGAGATCATGTATGTCTTCCTTCTGTGGGTAGGATATGTATTCTTTTTTTTTTTGGAGGGGTAGTTGGGGTTAAGTGGCTTGCCCAAGGTCACACAGGTAGTAAGTGTTAGGTGTGAGGCCACATTGGAACTCAGGTCCTCCTGACTCCAGGAGGTGCTCTATTTACTGCATGACCTAGCCTCCCCAGTGGTTAATATTTATAGACAGTCTAAAGCCTGTCTTACTCTTTGCACCTTCTAGCCTTTTTCATTATGCTGCCATCACCACTGCAGAAGAAAAAAGGACCTTGAGAGGGCTGATGACTATTTTGCATATTTCTTTGTTTCATATATCACCATGCCCAAATAATTCACCTAATGACAAGTACAGTAATGAGCTTCTTCATGCTTTTAGCTAAACTGATGCTCAGAAAATTGTTGGTCTTTTTCCAAGATCATATTAAAAGCTTCTTCTTTTGCTCTACTAGCACGGCTTTTGAGAACCCAGAATTTTCACTACACCATGATGAGGACTTGGACTTTGTAGAGAGACATACATAGAATATGATTTAATACTAAGGATGATGGGGTTTTTTTCCATGAAGAATGCAAAGTGGCTACTATTTCCCTTTATTGGTTTAACCTGAATCTATCAATGCCACCTAAGATGGCATTAGCCATCTTAGCAACTATGGCACATGGAACATGGAAGTGATTGAAACTTCCTTACTATTAGAAAACACAGCATAATCAATTGGCAAGAACAGTGCAGTGGTCTAGAAGTTAGGGAGTCTGGGCTCTGATTCCCACATTGCCAATGATTTCCTGGGTAGGGTCACCTCACTTCCCTGACCTTTACTTTCCTCATCAGTAAATCAAAGGATTGAACTAGAAGACCTCTTTTTCAACTTCAAATGTTATAACCTATTTCTTCTTTATAAGATGTGTACCTACAATATACAGAAAGCTGCAGCAGAAAAAAGTGCTATTTGAAACTTTTGAATGTTTTGTTTGTTGCAACTAGTTTTCTAATAAGTTATATATTTCTAGTAACTTTATTTCTCTCTCCTCTCTGTACTGAGCCAAAATCTTTTGGGAATTTACTTAAAGGACAAATTCTTGAAGGTTCTTCAAGTCTGGAAATATTGTTCTTTGGGATTTAGGCAGTATCACAAACTGGATGATATTTTTATTACATTAAGCAGGTTAAAAAAATGTTTCAATACTTTTTAGGAAAGATGGATCAAAAGAGCCAATAGTGGAAATGAGAACAGAAGATGAAAGAATTACCAGTCATGAAGATGGAAGTCCAATAAATGAACCAAATGAAACCACTCCACTCACAGAACCTGAGTATGTAGCCTTGAATTTTAAATATTCTTTGGATAAGCATTAGTGAGATCCTTATTGTGTTTTAAAGAATTTCATGCAAGTAAAATTAAATTATTTTAAAAGTATTATATCTATGAACTTCAAGGGCCCATTGTCCTTTGAGAAGTCTTAGGAATTTACTTCAGAACAATGTCCAGAGAGAAATCAGTTATCAACATATATTGCTCAATTCTAATTCAGATTTTTTTTAAGTTTACAACTAGGAATAGAATTTTGTTTATAGACACTAATTTTGTATCATAAAAATAAGCATTTGAAGAATATAGTTGGCATTCTCAGATGTGCAGTGTTTATTGACAAAACATCCTTTTGGGTATTCTGTATCCTGAAATTGATATGATATGATTCTGAATTAAGAATCACAGAATTTAGGTATTCAAGAGAACTAAAGATTTGTAAAGAAGAATGAGAAATAATCTTAGTGTATCATATCTACATTAATGACAATTGTGTCAATATTTCGTAAGTTAAGCAATAGGTTAGTGACTTATAAAGAAAATAGCATTCATATTCATAAACTATTAGATCTGTTCCAGATACAGAAATGATCCAGTGAGCATGTTAGTTCTCTAACATATTTTTAAAATTTAAAGACAAAACTAGAATTATAATCTTATTTACATTAGTATTAGATTAAGTTAATTATTTCCCTTCTCATTTTTCTTTCACCCACATACACACATTTAAAAGAAAAAAACACACATGAGGCAGGTAGGTGACACAGTGAATAGAGCGCTGGCCCTGGAGTCAGTAGTTCAAACCACACACAATTGCCTGTATCCTAAATAAGCCAACTACTAGCAATCAATTCACTATATGTATAATGTAAAAAGCTCTGACTGAAAATTGTCTTTTGAAAAGAAAACTATATGAAACTTGAGTTCTGAAAAGGTTAGGATTTCAGAAAGGGAGAGAACAAGAAAAGTTTGAGTAATTGGGAATACTAGTTGGACCTATATATTAATAGTAAGAATTATATAACCATTCAGGGCTGTTAGATCCATTTGGACAACACTGTCATAAGAATGAAATCAGTGGACAGAGATAAAAATTAATGTAAATAGATAAGAAACATATTTAGCCTTTATATTTATGTACATATCTATTTCAGTAAACATACCCAAAATAAAAAACAGATGTTCTTATTTGTAAAATATTTATATGTATATGTACATTCACATACTTTTATCTGTCTGTATATAAAGAGTTATATATAGATATACACATATATCTTCGTTTCTATAGAGATGTACTTCCCAGCCTGTGACTTCATCAGGCTAAGTGTCTTTGTATCACTCTGCAGTTTTATAGCCATAGAAAGCAGCCTAGAACACCAAGAGGTTAACTGACTTGCCAAAGGTTAGAAAGCTAGCAAATTTAAAAAGTGGAACTTAAACCCACATCTCTCTGATTCCAAGGCTGACTATTTTATGCACTTGATATAATTTTATACATCTGCATGTTACAGTAGACATCCCATGGATTGTGCATAGAGAGAAACCAAGAACCAGACCCATCTCAAAAAGTGCTCCATGGGATGGCCACTGTTTTGTATATAAACATGTAGCATCATGTGTCTCTGTGGAGTGCAAAGGATCTGTGTTTTCTTTGATTTATTCCCTACCCTCCAACCAGAGTGGTCCAGCTTACAGTCCGTACCTACCGGCTCAGCTCATCGGAAACGTTTTCTCCACTACTTAACACTTTAACACCACCCTTGTACAGATAAAAGGGATGGAATGTTGCCTCTGAGACCAGCACTCACCTTCTCAGGGACAACAGTGTTCTAATTGTCTCATTTTTCTAGGAGAAATATAAGTGAGACCCAAAACTGAGTATTAGAGCTCTCCTGGGAGACTTATATGATTGTTTACAAAATAAAATTGTGACTTGATAGTCCCCAAGAAGGTCTTTTATCATCTCAAATCAGAACTGCAGGGTCTTAGCATAGATAGCTTGAGAAATAGAAAACTCAGAAATATGACCCCATATACCCTGAGCTCAAGTAACAATATGGTTGTTGGCAGTGGGAACAGATGCATTCTAATTTTTT
>JAQQSW010012128.1:0-12594 GCA_028646575.1 Pseudocheirus occidentalis | reverse complement strand
TTAAGTCCCAAAAGCCTTCAGTAAACTTTGTGGGGTTTTTGGAGAACTTACCCAGCTTCTCCTTAATTTGGTTGAAATCAGAAATGGAGACTGGGACATGCACTCTAGTTATCCCACCACCCGAGAGAGCAGCTTCCCTTAAGGGAAAAAGTCCTGAAGGTGCTGTGGGAAAAGAGGCTTGGGAAGGGAGATTGGAAGTCCCATTTCCTGTAAGAGAGTGACCTGGGGGTGCTGGCTGGACTGGATCAGCTGGCTGACAAGGGGGAAGGTCAGCTGGCACCTGAGGAGGGGAAGGGGTCAGAAGAGAAGTCACCCCTGGTGTTGCAATTGGGATAGGACCTGAGGCATGAGTAGGTGTTGCCTCAGGGAGAAGGGCTACAGAGGGAGGCACTTCAGCCAGGCCAATGGCTGGGACCTGAGCAGGGGTCCCTGAGGGCGGAGGGGCCATGCTGGGAGATGCAGGGTGACACTGAAAGTCCAAAGCCTACACCTCATCAGTGTCAGAGGGCCCGGTATTGAAAACTTTCTATGTTCTTGTAGTCTTTGTATGGCCTCAGTCAAATCAGTTACTCTTTCTGTACACCGCTTCTTTCTCCTGTAGAGTAGGGGTATAGAACTAGATGAACTAGGTCTTTTGGAAAGAGCATTGGCTCTGTACTCCAAATACTTGGTTGGTTCCAAATTCTGCTTCTGATCATTAACTATTGTTTGTATTCAACAATTGACAAACTCCTTTTAATTTTCTTGTCCTGAATCTTGCCTCTTTTATCAGGGCAAAGGCTGGAACATAAAATTTTCCTTTTAACACAGTGACTTGTCTAAGACTAAAGGCTGCTTGAAAGGGGGCTTCTCCCATCAGATCTGCTTCTCTGGTTCTGTCCTATTTAAAGATTCCAAGGTAATTCTGCCTAGTCTTGACAGTGATAAGACTTTGCATAATTCAGTAAACCTTGATAAAATCTGATTAGATTGGCTTTCCAGTAATTAGATTATGTGATAAGAACTTACTCAAACTGTATGATTCTAGCCCTATTAACAACAGAGGTATAAGAACAACAGCAAATTAGGAACCCATAATTTATCTGAAATTTCAGAGAATTCCAGTTTTTGCATACTACTTGCTCTTTCTGTCTTTACCCAGACTCTGTATCTGAAAGGAACTATATCATCCATAGGCAGCAGGAAAATGAGTCTTTTGTTCCTTAATATTTTCAGATGGAGACTTTAAAATAGGGAAAAAGTGACTTAAAATATCTTTACATGTATTAACACGATTCTCTATGTAAAATCCTTAACCCAAATCCTAGAATTTATTACTGAAACAAACCTGTATTTCCCATCAGACAGTAAGTCTGTTTGTATATTTTTCTGTCTTCCTGTCTGTCTGTCTGTCTCTCTTCCTCCCCCTCTCTTTCCCATCTCCCCCCATACATACACACATACATATACACATATCCTATCTCTTAGATTCCTAATGGCCTAATCTTGTTACTTTCTCATCCTTTGCTATTCCATTATACTAAAAAAGTATGTCTAATCACCCCTTTGTCACAATATAAGAACAAATTTTAATAAGAGTGTACACAGTATCATTTATTTAAAACATAAAATAAATTTATCAGTCAGGTGACATTAATTCAGTTGAATGCATTTCCAAAATAACTTACACAGAAAGTCATTCATTTTATTACTTTTGGCATTCTATTACTAATTGCATTCAAGAACAATATAGAGTACTTACTATACTAACATTTATGTAATGCTTGCCAAGTGCCAGGCACTGTGCTAAACACTATGGTCATGTCATCCTTGAAACAACCCTGGGAGGTGGGTACTAATAATATTCTTTACAGAGGTGAAATTAATTCCTTAAGATCACACGACTAATTTATTTTTGAGAATAGATTTCGGCTCAGGTTTTCCTGATCCGTACATCTTCCAGCATAGAGTCTTTTCTCCCATTTTAAAAATTGTATAGTATTTCTTCTCCTATTGCATGTGAAAAAAGAGTTCAACATTTACTTTTAATAAGATTTTGCATTCCAAACTTTTTTCTCTCTCCCTCCCTTCCCTGCTCACTCCCCCAGAATGGTAAATAGGTTATACATGTACAATCATATTAAACATATCTCCACATTAGTCACAGTGTAGTGTCTTAATGCCAAATACTAAATGTATTTTACATTAAGTTCTGATTTACCACAATTATCCTAATAGGAGAACATGTCTCAGGGTAAATGAGACCACATAATGATTTCATTGCAGAACAAATTTCAGCCAAATTAAATCTGGATTTCTAATCACTAATGATAGCATTCAAAATCTCTATTTTCCCAAGGACCATTAGTCAGTGGCATTTCACATTTTTTGTGCCCATTGTCATTAAATAGCTAATTTTCAAAGATTTATAGTGGCCTTTCACCTTTTCATATTTTATAATCTCTGATTGATTGGGGAAGTACTTCTCAAAGAGACATCAGGCAACCTGGGGAAGTCTAAGGGAAATTGGGAGGAGTTTCACCAGGCAGATTCCCTTTGCCATCCCTACCCCATTTGGAGTTTACAGGTTTGGAAGGACTGACTATTGTCTCTTTAAAATTGCTAAAAGACATTTCTCTAAAAAGTTCCTCAAATCTTTCTTATCTCATTGGGATCCAATCCTGTTCAATCCCCTTACCAAACTCCAAATCCTTCACATCAAGTAACCCTCTACTAGCATTATGAATGCAGTGGGACTTCACCTTTCTTTAGCTTTTACTTATTCTGCAGTTAATCAAATAATGCAATTAATCAGGTAATCAAAAGTGTTTGTGGGGGGTGGTATCTGTTGTTTTTTCACTGCATAAATCCAGTATTTTTCAATGAAGAGCAAAACCTTTTTTTAGGCATCTGAGTCTGAAACAAACATGGATAACTTTACTCTTTAGCTAAAACAGTCCTTCTGTTTAGCTCAAAGAGAATATTCCCTGAAATTGATCGAGAATATTTAACCAGTCACTTTCACTTGAGTAATAGCTAGTTTTATACCCTGAAACTAATATCTTAAATTCAGTGCTTCCTCAAGTTTCCATTGAAAGGACACTTCAGGTTTTCTTGGTTACCTTGCTAATTAAGCATTAGAACTATCAGTAGTCTAATACTTCTTAATGTTTTAAAGAATTGAACATTTATTGTTGTATTGGAGAGCTTTTTTTGTGAATCTGGAATTGTAATTTCATCCTTATAAGAAACTCCTAGTTTGTAAATCACATCTGTCAAACCAGATTGAAAGATTCTTTGAATATTAAAATTACCCCTTTCCTACATTTTTCTTACGCTTTACTCCTCTCCACAATGCCAACCTTCTTTCTTTTCTTTTCAGGGAACTTCACATTTTCCTACTTCCTGCCTTTTTTATTTTCATGTTTTGTTTCTTTAATTTTTATTTTTTAGTTCCAAATTCTCTGCATCTCTCCAGCCTCTCCCTCATCCATTGAGGCGACAAGTAATACAATACTTATACACGTAAAGCATATTTCCATATCTACCATGTTACAAAAAAAATGCGGACAATAAAGTGAGAAAAATATGTTTCAATCTGCACTCACACTTCATCATTTCTCTCTCTGGATGTGGATAGCATTTTTCTTCTTGAGTTCTTTGGAACTGCCATGGATCATGTCATTGATCAAAGGAGCTGAGTTTTTCACTCTTGATCATCCTTTTAGTACAGCTGTTACTGCGAACAATGTTTTGCTTACTTCACTTTACATCAGTTTGTATCAGTCTTGCCAGATTTTTCTGAGACCATTCCCCCTGTCATTTTTATGGCATAATAATATTCCATCACAATCACATGTGTTCAGCCATTTTCCAATTGATGATATCTCCTCAGTTTCCAAATATTTGCTGCCACAAAAGAGCTGCTAAAATATTTTTCTTCTAATAGGTCCTTCTCCTTTTTCTTTGATCTCTTTTGGATTGCTGGGTCAAAGGATATGCACAGTTTTATAGCTCCTAGAGCATGGTTCCAAATCATTCTCTGGAATGGTTAGACCAGTTCACAGCTCCACCAACAATGTATTAGTGTCCCAATTTTACCACACCTCTGCCAGGTCAGCTTTTGTCACTTTCCTTTTCTATCATGTTATCTAGTCTTATAGGTGTGAGGAAATTAAGAGTTGCTGGAGAAAATATCCTGGGAGAAAGTGAAGAGAAATTAAGAGGCCGCTTCAAGGTGAAAGAAGGGAATCTAAAAGTTGGTTTGAAGCTTAATATAAAACAACAACTACAACAAAAACCTAAAATGGATGCGTTGAGGTTTAGGGGTGTTGGGACCCTGAAATAGCAACAGGTGTGCCCTGCCAGAATGAATTCAACCCAAGCCTTCTTTAAGCCGAAGAAAAACAAAGTTTGTTAAAGATTTGGCCAAATTGGGTAGACTCTTAAGGAATCTGAGCCTTTGTATCACTAATGTGAGGTGGCCAGATAGAATCTGAGCCTTTTTGATGCTTTTAGGCCTGAATGAATCTAAGCCTCTTCAGGGAGGCAAGATGAATCTTATATATAGAAAGACGGAAGGAGGGATCTAGGGATGGCCAAGTAGTCTGGGGTGATTAGAGGAGGGGTTTAGGGAGAGTCTTAATAAGCGTGGCCAATAGCTGGGGTGACTAGAGGTCAGATACCAGGAACCAAGATAATGGGATTTTGATAATATCAAATGTGGGAAGTGCCACAAGCAATTTGGAGGTAACAGTCTATGGAAGGCTGGGTTAAGGGTAACAGAGGTTTTGGCATAATAGGAGGCTTATGGCCTCAGATGAATGCCAAATCAAGTGGGAAGATTCAAGGAGAGTTCAAAGGGCTCCCAGAACCTGTACCCCATCAGAAACACTGTCAGATTTTATATTCTGCAGCTCAGAGATCACTGCATTCAGTGACTGCAGCCATGAAATTGAAAGATACGCGCTCCTTGGAAGACAAGCAACGACAAAACTAAATAGCGGGACATCACTTTGCTAACAAATGTTCCTGTAATCAAAGTTAGATTTTTCCAGTAGCGATGTAAGACTATAAGAGTTGAATGATAAGGAAAGCTGAGAGCTGCAGAATCGACTCTGGTGTGAGGTGGATTTTCTTCTTTTTATTTGAAATCATAGATCTTTTAATTTGTATTTCCCTAAGTGTATATGATATTGAACATTTTTTCATATGGTTATTGAAAGCTAGAACTTCTTCCTTAGAAAATAGCTCGTTCATATCCTTTGACCTTTTATCAGTTGGAAAATTACATTTGAGCTGAGTCTTGAAGGAATACAAGAAAACTAAAAGGTAGAGGAAAAGCATTTTAGGCATGGGAAAGATCCAGTGTGAAGGCATGGACTCAGAAAATAAGAGGATGAACAAGTAGACTGCTGAAGCTGAAATGTGGAAAGGATACAAGGGAGTGAAAGAAAAAAGACTAGAAAGGCAGTAAGGGGTCCTATTGGAAAGTACTTGAAATTCCAAATGCAAGATTTTATATATAATAGTGGAGGTAATAGGGAATCACTGGACGTTATAGAATAGGAAAAGTGGATGTAAGTGAGAGATGTTATGAAGGAAAAAAATGGCCAGACTTGGTATCAAATTAAAAATGTGGAGTGTTTGTCAGAATTTATGGTTGACAATGAGGTTGAGAGCTTGGATCACTGGGAGGATGGTGGTACCCTTAATATTAATAGGAAAGTTGGGAAAAGGAAAGGGTTTTGGGGTTTGTTTTTTTTTTTAGGTGAGGGGAGGTAGAAATAATGAGTTCTATTTGGTGCATGATGGGTTTGAGATGTCTGTAGGAGAAACATTTTGAAATGGCTAAAAGGAAGTTAGTGATATGGGACTGGAGTTCAGGAGAAAAACTAGGAATATATGTATAGATTTGGGAATTATCTTCATCAAGGTGATAATGGAACGCATGGGAGTGAATGAAATCCTCAGGACAGAAGATATTGAAAAAGAAGAAAGCCCATGACAAAAGGTTGTAGGACACCTTTGAGTGGTGGGTGTTGCACAACACTTTTCTTTATTGTTTGGAAATGCTCTCGTGCAAACATTAATATTAATCTGTGAAATAGCAAAAGGTAACACAGTGTCCTCTTTGTTTTTTGAAGAATCATTTCCAGTGACTAAACCATACAATTGGAAGTAAGAAACTTAAATTGACATAGAAATCATTAGCAGTAACCATGAATTTGAATAGCTTTTCTTGAACTTTTAAGATTCCAGTATCTCCTTCTCTAGGATTTGTTTTTAAGAAGCAAAGGATTCATGAAGGTTCACTTTGTTACACATTTACATAATAAGACTTTAAGTGTTTCCATTTACTTGATATAGGAGAAACATAATGTATACTGCTGCAATTTGTTAATCGTGATTTTGCCCCACTCTTATAATCCCAACACATTTTGGTAACCCTCTTTCCTTTATGATTTAGATCTGTAGCTTTCCAATGTTAGATATCTTTGATCAAATGAACTTTATTATTCCTCAGCAGTTCTCCGGTTCACCTTCCCCACCTTATATCGGTCCCCATTAGATGTAAGAAGAACAGGAACGTGGGAGTATTAATTTTACAATAAGCTTCAATTACTATGCCCTGGTATCCTTACACATGAACTCCCCTGGCTCCCTGTTTAGTTTAGAGATAATTCCTTTATGATGGCCAAGTGTAGCAACTAGTTGTGGTGCCCTTTAGAATTCATATTCCTTAGCATTGATACCTCCAATTGAATTATACATTGGTAGTTCTTATGATAGTGGCATATGAAAAATTGTGAGATATATTGCAGTATGAATTTTTTTTTATCTGGATATAGGGTGAACTTAGATAACTTCCAAAGTCCCTCCTCATTCTGAGATTCTCTGGTTCTGTATACGTAGAATTGGCCTGAATAATTGAGGACTAGCCAGCTTACTTTGTAGATTGAGTTCTTGAAAATCACTAACAAGAAAATAGAACCTAGTGAACTTACTCATTTCCTCATAAGATTTTTGATTCTTATCTATGGTATTACTTGGCCTTAAACTAGCTAAGTCCAGGATACTTAACTCAAAGACCTTGCCTAAAAGTATTATGAATCAGAATCCATGCTGCTCTTACTATGGAGATTTTAATGAAGTGGTCAAGCCAAACTAATTTTCAGTATGCCTTTTTACTGTTAGAATACATTGGCATTTCATTTAAGTTTTAATGGCTATCCTCAATGGCTATGACTTAGAAAATAATTCAGACCTTTTCATGTTTCAAATAAGATGGTATATTCATTTTATATTGTCTATATACAGAAGCTTTCCTAATGATGTGTCTATTTTTCTTTGGAATTCAATTATACCTTAGCTCTTACAACAATGGAAAATTAATACATTTAACTCTCAGACCATCTGCTCTTCAGGGCCCCATTTTCAGTGTGGTACTTTTCATTTTGTTCTGTGGTAGAATTCAGACTTCATTATATTTGTTTCAAGTTCTATTTTAGAGGGTTTCTCTTACTATGTATATATTTATTATTTAGGGACAGTTATAATTCTTAATTTGCATATGCATGTGGTATTTTTTAATGTAAATTTGCTGTCCACAGGAAAACAACTTTTTAGTGAGAAAGGAAGTTGTAGGTATTTTGTTTAGAAATGAAGCGACACTTCAGGAAATAATTAGGACCTTATTAAGATTTCACCTTTTTGGGGCGGCTAGGTGGCGCAGTGAATAGAGTACCGGCCCTGGAGTCCGGAGTACCTGAGTTCAAATCCGGCCTCAGACACTTAATACAAAAAAAAAAAAACTAGCCATGTGACCTTGGGCAAGTCACTTAGCCCCAACTGCCCTCCAAAAAAAAAAAAAAAGATTTCACCTTGTCCCCCAAGAACCTTTTATTTATTCAGTGGGTTGGTTTAGGACCTTTGATTTTATTTGTGTGAGGAAAGAGAACTCCCAATGAGTAAATTCCTTCTTCTGATACTGATGGACAATATTTAGTAACTTAAAGTATTAACTATGTTTTCTGAGAAGTTAAGTGACTTGCCCATGTTACCATGTATCCAAGTGTGTGTCAAAGTCAATACTTGCAGGCTTTTGTTCCTGAATCGAAAGCTAACTGTCTGTCTGCTGTGTTATACCACTTTTCATTTTCTCAGTGTAGACAAATTACTAAATTGGAAGGATATTCATTGTCATATGCCTCTTGAATATAAACACAGTGAAGTGATCATGGTGTATTGATTTTTCTCTTGTGTATAGCCCTTTAAAATAAATATCCAGAAACTACAAGGATAACATGAGACTGATAACTGTATCAGTTTATGATTGTTGTGGCTGATACTTGGGGAAAAAGGTCAGTAATTGATTGTTTTTCATTTACATTTTTCATTGGAGATTATAGATGGATGCAACAGGCTATAATGATGGAGGTCAAGTAGACACTAAAATACTAGTCTTCTAATATTTACCTTCCTGGGATGCTTCATGTTTTATTGTTATTTTTGTAAACAAATTAACATATTTTTGTGGTTAGATCTCCATGGATTAGCAAATTGCCAGTTATTTATTTTGCATATGTTACTGCTTCTGAGACCACAGGTTTAATTCGGAATTTCTGTTTTGATCAGAAATGAGACCTTTTGAAATTTACAGAATCATCAAATTTCAGTTGAAGGGAAACTCGCAGGCATCTAATATAGCCTGTAACTATAAGAATTCCCTCTGAAGCATAACCAAGATTTTGTCCTCAAACCTTTGCTTGAAAGCCTTCAATGAAGCAACATCAACACATCTTGAGTAACTTCATTCCACTTTAGGTTAGCTCCTATTATGAGAAAGGTTTTATTCATACCAACCCTACATTTGGCCCCTCACAGATTTTGTTCTTGTTCTGCCTTTCAGGCCTATGCTGAGCAATTTTACTTTTGATTGTATTTAACAACCCTTCATGTACTAGACTACACCTGTCACTTCTCCCGTATTTCTTCTACTTTTTAGGCTGAATGCCCCCAGTTCCTTTCACGGAGCCTCATTTGCATCTTCTTCAGATTTTCACAATTTGCCTTTTTCTGGACATTGTCTAGTTACTATTTCTGTTATTCCTACAATGTGATAGGGAGAACTAAATCAACCACGCATTTATTAATATACTAGGCTCTGTGTTAGTCTCTAACAATCCTTACTTTAAAAAGATTACATAACAATGGAAGAGACAATAAGTACTTATAAAATATATACAGCATGGATATAAAATGGATAAATACAAACGAATACAAATTACTGTGGCTGTCATTTTGGAGTCAGCATTTGGAGGAATCGGACATTTCATCAAGAAGATGACCCTCAAGTTATTTCTTGAAAGAAGAGATGGACTTGAGGTGGAGGCAAAGAGAAAGTCCATTCCAGGTGTATGGACTGACCTGTGTAAAGATAAAACATGGAATGTCATGTCTGAAAAACTGATTAACAGAAGGCCAGTTTGGCTGGATTACAGAGGATGGGAGGGAGAATAGTATCCAGCAAGACCAGATAAATAGGAAAGGGCCAGATTGTATAGGACTTAAAAAGAAAAAAAAACAAATACAAAATCATACTTCCACACAGTGCTGTAAATGGGACCTGACCAGGTCAGAGGACAGTGAGACTGTGAAGTCTTTAGTTCTTAAAGTGTATGCATCTTAGTATAACTCAATACCACATTTGCTTTTTTTCAATTACTGCAGCATACTGCTGATTCATATTGATCCTTTACTATACTAGAAACCGCCTCCAATTTGTCTTTCCACTAATCCATACCTCCTCCATCTTATAGTTCTGAAGCTTATTTTTTAACACAAGCATAGAAGTATACATTTATCTTTATTTGATTCATCCTCAAAATTGCTTGTAAAGATCTTTTCTGATTCTGATTCTCTTCCCATATGTTGATTATCTCTATAAGCTCTCAGGAATTTGCACCTTTTATAAATATGTTAGATATGCTTCTATCCATATTATTTATTAAAATATTAAACAGTGTAGGACCAAACACAGAGGTCTGGGATACACTATTAGATTGTTCCTTTGCTTTTGATATTGTAGCATTAATGACCACATTGGAGAACCATCCATTTGACCAGGGCCAAGTTAAACTGATGCAATATCTAACTTATATTTTCCTCCTTTTCCATAAGAATAATGTGGGAAACTTTGTCAAGTGCATTGTAAAAATCCAGGTAAACTCTCTTTCTAGCATTTTTCAGATGTCTCTAGATTTTCTGGAAGTTACTCTGCTGGTTCTCTTCCTATCTGATTACTCCTCAAGTCTGCTTTGGCAGGTCGTTGGGTCATACATTAGGAGTATCCACAGAACTCTCTCTGGAGGCCTCTTCTCTCCTTTTACCAGCTCTTATGAATTGAATTGAATTATCATTTCTATGCTTTAAATTCTCAAATCTACTTTGTGTAAATTGTAGCCCTAATTTCTCTGCTGTCTTCCAGTCTCATATTTGCAAGTGTCTGTTGAATACCTTAAACTCATGTCTAAAACATGCCAACATGTCCAAAATATGTTTCTCTCACTGCCTCCTTACAAACTTCTCCTCTTCAATGCCATTAGTTTAGGGTTTGGGGATTTTCTGTAGTGGTTGTTTATAATGAACATGGAATCAGATCCCTGTAATGTCCTGAAGCTGCCTTTCCTTAGTATATCTGGTTAGTCTTCTCTCTGCTCCCGCTTAGGTGGATGGTTCCTACTCCAGTCACTCTGACGATGTGGTCAGTCGAGGTTGGAGTTGGGGAGAAAATTGACATTCCCTGTACTCATTACCCCTTCATACTCCTTGTTGCCCCCTGTTCATAGGTACCAATAAGGTCTGGCTCTTGAAGTATTTCCAAAATTTGACTCTTAATGCAGTATATGTAAAGTTCTTACTGGAGTCTCCTTCTCTAGTACAGTCCTTACTCTTTGGGGTGTGTATAATTCTTTCAACCATATCCAGTACATTTCACATTTAGATTTTCATCCAGTGGCCAGAAATACTTTCTTCCTTTCAAACTGCTTTAACTAGGTTGTTTGTGCCTTTAACAGATTGTTTTAATAAAGGTATATATGAATTTTTCCCCACCTGTTTTATCCCTTTGTTTTCTACAGCTCAAGTGAAGAAGCATTCTCACCTTATAAAAATAGTATCAAGGCATAGAGCATAGGTGGGGAACCTGCAAACCTTGAGGCATCTGTCGGAGAGGTGTGACATTTCTTTTACACAAAGATGGTGATAAATCATCAGGAAAGTCACCACGAATCTTATGGCTTTCTAGGTGCCATTTCTCTTCTTCTTTGATATTTTTAATTTGCATTTGGATTTGAATGACTATGGTTATTCTGTGAATTATTGGGCTTCCTGTTTTATAAGGTACCGTTAAATTTTTTCATCAAATTTGCCAACATTGACTGTTATTCGAAATGTAGGCATTCTGTACTGCAGATCTTCTTTGACCCCTTTTTCCCCCTCTATATAATGCTGGGAAAGGGAAGGCAAACAGCACAAATGTGTCTTTGCTTAATAACAACTTCTTTTTTTCTTCTTCCCTCTGTTAGTCATCTACTCCATATTCTTTTAACTTTAGGGAATTCAGTCCCTTGTGAAAGTATAGTGGTACCAATCAAACTGGTTTTTGTTTCAGGAACTCATTGCTTCTATTCAGTCTCTAAAATTGGATTGAATATGTTTATATAAATAAGTACACAACTGAGGTTGAAACACTTGAAAAATATTCTCATTTCAGAGCTCTTGGAGATGTTTTCTATCATTACAACAGTGATACACTAATAATCAATGACCCTTCCAGTAACCACCACTGCACACTTTGACATCTTGTGCATTGGAATGGAGAGGAGTGGGAAGATGGGAGTTTGTAACTCTCTGTTGTCTATGTAAAAACCGTTCAGACTAATTTTGAAGCATATCAAGGAAATCATATGACATTGTATTTTAGAAATGTCAAGGATTTCACCAAGTGGATGCACTACAGAGATTCACTGAGGTTTTATTTTTCCTCTTCTTTTCTTGAGGTATGACTATAAAATCCGACATTTTTTTTAACAAGCCAGAACAGAGATCCATGTGAATCCTTCAGAGCAGTCACTTTGGTGATATAGTGATATATTTGCTAAAATGAAGATGTCTCTGCTCAAAACCCGCACGGAACTTTTCATTTAGAAATGATTTCTGAGGCTAGAAACTGAGCCTGAGTCTTTAAACCCTGCATTGATAACAATTCTTCTGTCCTTGAAGGTCAGTTTCATTTTGGACAAATCAAAAGTATTTAGAGCCATATTTGGAAAATATGAAGAGTCAGCTGAAGGAAGTTATATTTGGTCACAAGTGAGATGTGACTTGGAAGAGTAATGTTCTTTTGTGAGGCAGAAACTGAGAAGGCAAAACCTCTCAAGGTGACAACTTCATATGAAGGCACCACCAGGGTTCATAAGCTTGCAAACACACTTCCCTCCTGTCTCATCCCACATATTCACTCATTAACTGAGTCTTGTTTATTTACTTACACCTTTCTCATTGTAACGCCAATCAGCAGTAGATTTCTGAGAGAATGCTACTGTGAGGAGC
>JAQQSW010012127.1:0-12594 GCA_028646575.1 Pseudocheirus occidentalis | reverse complement strand
GAGCAGAGCAGGGGTGGGGCTTTACAGTGGGATTGCTGTTTTAGGGTTGGGGCAGGGGCTAGATGGGGAGAAAATGAGTAATTCAAAAATGTAATGAAAATGAAAAATTTAAACAAGGAAACAAATAAAAAACTAAATTTAAAAAAAAATAAATAAATAACTTACATAATCATAACATTAAAATAATCCCACTATGGACTTGTCAACTGAGATACAAGTTTGATGATAAACAGTACTCTGAAAGAATTCTCAAGTCCCAGTGGTATTAACTCCCTATCCTACTTAAAACATTTTCCTTATGGAACTAAACAATTTTTGTGATGTGATGTCTTTTTGTCTAAGATAGTATTTTTATGGTATCCATTAATGATGTTCAGCAGGGTCTACCTGTGTGCTAAATAAAATACCTCCCAATCCTATAAGGAATAATCATCCATTAACTTTCAATAACTAGGTGGGATAGACCTATATGCTTGATGTTTTTCTTTACTTCAGTGGTTTCCTATAACCTACAAGATCAAATATAAAATCCTTTATTGGAGGTTCAAAACACTTCTTAATCTTTTCTTCTCCTACCTTTCCAGACTTTTTATGTCTTACCCGATATTCTGAGATCAGTGACACGGACCTTCTAAGTCTGCTTCACATGAAGTGCTTCGTCTCTCAACTCTATGTATTTTCACTGACTGTCACTTATGTCCAGAATTCTATCCCTCCCCATCTCCATCTCCTGGTTTCCTTTGCTTCCTTCAAATTCAAGCTAAAATCTCACTTCTTTAAGAAGCCTTTCCTGATTCCTCCCTTGATGCTTGTGCCTTCCCTCTGTTGATTATCTCCAATTTAACCTGTATATAATTTTTATATGTAGTTGTTTACCTATTCTTGCCCCACCTTAGACTATTAGCTCCCTGAGAGCTAAGAGTCTTCCCCACCTCATTCTTTGAATCACCAGTACTTAGTATAATTCCTGGCACATAGAAGTAATTTAATAACTGCTTATTGCTTGATTGAAAAATATAAATTAATAAATTTCTATTGAACAAAGAAAGAGAAAATAGTCAGTGACATGTCTGATTTTTACTTCCTTTCCTCCTGACTTTCTTCCTATTGATTGTGTTTCTCTAGACACTCAGTTTCTCTGAGATGAATATAAATTCCAACCTTGATGACCATGGGGCACAACTAAGTTATATTTAATTCCAAAGGTATTTTGAAATAATTCAGTTTCACTGAATAGCCCCACCAAAACAGGACTTTGATAATGTCATTAGTGGTCCCAGAATGGTTTCTGTTCTTCATAGCAGAATCAGAATCTGATAAGGGAAGTGCAACTTGGAAACTGGTAGTTGTGCCTCAAGGATTTAGAAAGCTATTAAGCAGTAATTTTTATTCTCTTCCACAATTATGCATGGGGTATTGAGTACTGAAAGCACTGGACCAGGAATTAAAAGACCTGGGACTGAATTCTGGTCCTTCTAACTAGTGTGACCTTGGACAATTTTTAAAATCCCTCTGTGCATTTTTCCTCACCTCTAATATTAGGGAATTGAATCAGACGATCTTGAAAGTCCCTTTCATTTCTAGCAATTTATTAATCTATTCTAAGCCTGTAATCATCAACACTTTCTTTCAATTATATAAGTGAAATTCTTCATGGCTACTCCTCAGATCTAAAGCATAGTATCTCAAGATAACATTATCATTCAGTTGAAAATCCTGAGGCAGAAACTATTGGCCAGTTTCTTAAGTTATTAGGCAAAAAAAGTACTATATATCACAGACTACAAAAAGTAGCCATGGCCACAAAAAGAGTTCATTTTCCTATGCACTGAAGTAGAAGTTATTGCTTAATTGCTTAACATCCATCCTTCCACTAGAAGCTCCTTGAAAACAACCTTCTCTACTCCCCAAAACTGTTCTATAGGTTTATGTATTTCTGTTATACACATATAGTGCATATACAAATATGTATATTACATGCACAAATATGTCTACAATATACATATATTTATATAAGTTGATATATTATATACAAATCCACACAGAGTATAAATACATATTCTATAAAGGAATGCATATATATTATATACAACATACACATACTTTATCTACATAAATATGTATATACCATACACATATAATATATAAGTGAACATAATTTCTTTATATCATTTCTTTATTAATTGTATCACCAAATAGGATCGATCATTAAGACACTCTACTACAGAATTTACCTTGCTAACATGGTCCTCTTATCTTAAGTAAGCATAGGGATAGTCCCTAATGGTGCTGGAGCTCCAAAAGATTTCTGTATATACACCACAGAGTAAAATTCAGTTGTTAAAGAAATAGCTGTTCTGAATTAGTCACTATACTTTAGATATCCCCAAATATTTAAAGGATTAAAGGATTAGATTTCTTCTGCTTGGACCTAAAGGATAGAGCAAGGAATAAATGGCAGAAACTGTAGAGGCAAATCTAAAGGGAAAATCCTCTTAAAAATTAAGTATGTACCAAAGTGGACTGGATTGACTTATGAAGCAGTGAATTACTGGATAGAGTCAAACAGAGGCTTGAAAAATCACTTGGAGATACTGTTTTAGAGAGCATTCATATTCATTGATAAGTTGGACTCTAAGCTCTGAGAATCCTTTTGACTTTGAGATTCTATGATTCATTAAAGAAGAGAAGTGGAGAAAACCTAAATATGAAAGCAAAGTGAGCACAAAGCTAATAAAAGAGTCATCTGTTGTCCAATATTTGATATGGCACTAAAGTTATATGAAAACAACAAAACTGTTTTATAATAAGCCAGTTAGGTAATACCACTGATTTTTCAGCTCAAAGAAATTATGATCCTTAAGGACTAGGAACAAGAGATATAAATACTGATTTACAGAGCATCAAAACTACTTCCTTCAGAGAGGACAGCTTAAGCAGATGAAACAATTCAGTCTTTGTCAAAAGACCTTTTGGCCCCTTAAGAAGTTGGATGGATTTTGACATACGTGGTAAGGATTTGTAAAGAAGCTCCCTTGAGATCTATTCAACTGGAGTTTTTGACTGATTGTAGTTGTTCTAAGCCATTCTTTTCTGTAAACCTTTAAATCTTTTTCTTTTTCTTCTCTCTCTTTTTTTAAGTTAAAAAGGGAAGAGAAAAAGAACATGACCTAGAAGAAAATGTGCTTGGTGAGTTAATGCTGCTTATAATAGGTGGAAAAGCTTTGCTTTCCACCAACAAACAGAGGGAAAGTTTATTAAGGAATTGAAGAAACAGTTATAATTTGGTATGAATACTATTAAAGATGTGTGTGATTATTTGGGTGTCTGATGTATGTGAAAATCTTTGAAGGATTTGTTTAATTCTTAAAAATATGAATGTTGATATTATTGTTAATTTAAGTTAAACTGAAATGGAGCATAACAATGTAGCAATTTGTTATTTATATTTTTATAATTAATTTTACTTTAATCATGAGTCAGTTAGGTGGCACAGTGAACAGAGTGCTGGGCCTAGAGTCAGGAAGACTCATCTTCCTGAGTTCAAATCTGGCCTCAGGTATTCACTAGCTAAGGTACCTGAGCAAGTCATTTAACTTCATTTGCCTTAATTTTCCCACCGGTAAAATGACTTGAGAAGAAATGACAAACCTCTCCAGTATGTTTACCAGGAAAATCCCAAATGAATTCACAAAGAGATGGAAAGAACTGAAAAATGACTGAACTACTTTTTAGAGGCTTTTTTTTAAATAACAGAAACTTGAGGAATCTTAGAAGATGGCAGAGTAGGTCAGAAAATCAGCTCTCCAGATTTCCACCACAAATGAAATAAAACTGCCTCATAGTGAACAGAGTAGTAGAAATAAATAAGAGTCGAGACATAACAGTGGTCCCACTGGGAAAATCTAAGAAGATCTGAAGAAAATCTCAGGATGAGGTTTGGTCCCAGTGAAGAGTAAAAACCTCCAGGCTAGGTACACTTAAACAATAAGTGGGGTTATTTAAACCCCTTAAAGAATAACCTGGGGTTAGCTGGGTTGGGAGACCCCCAGTCACGGGAACTATTACCCCTGAGACAATGAGGGGTGTTGGGCATCTGAGCTTGGGAAGATAGAGATACCCTCTGCTGATGAAGAACACCAGCCCCAGCTGTCCTGCAGAGATACAGTCCAGAGTGAGAAGGAACCAGCACATATCTGATGAACACAAAAGCAATGGGGCATGGATGCTGTGGCTGTGGGCACTTATAGGAGGTTGGAGGTTTTAGTTTCAGTTCCAGGTCAGAGGAGAGAAATGAAGAAAGATCTGAGGCCAGAGGCATCATTACCCATATCCTAGGACTAGAAGTGATTACAAAAGCTAATCTGTTGCAAAATAATAATAATAATAATAATAATAATAATAATAATAATAATAATAATATAAGAACAGATAAAGGAGAAAGAATCCAATCATAGAGAGTTAATACGGGAATAGAGAAGACCAGGCTTCATCTTCAGAGGAGTATACTGAATCAAAGAAACCCTCTTTTACCCCAAAGAGTAATGTCAAATGGTCAACTGCCCAAAAAGAATCCATAGAAGAACTTTAAAAAGACTTTTAAAATCAAATGGGAGAGATTGAGGAAAAGCTAAAAAAAATCCAAGAAAAACTAGATTATGAAACAAAAGTCAACCAACTAGAAAAGGAGATACAGAATCTTAAGGAAGAAAATAACTCCTTGAAAATCAGAACTGGGCAAGGGGAAGTCAGTGAAGTTATAAGGAATTTGAAATCATTAAACAAAATATAAAGAATGAAAAAATAAAAGAATGTAAAAAATTTCATAAGAAAAACAACTGATTTGGAGAATAAATCAAGAAGGCAAAACATAAGAATAATCAGACTACCTGAAAGCTATGATAAAAAAAGAATATTGATGCAATAATACAAGAAATAATCAAAGAAAATTTTCCTTAATGACTAGAACATCAGGGAAAAGTAGAAAGAGGAAAAAAATCCGCCAATCACTACCTGAAAGGGACTGTATGAAGAAAAGCAACAAGACTATCATAGTCAAATGCAGAGACCCTCACCTCAGGGAGAAAATACTATGAGCAACAAGAAAATGAAATTAAATATGGCAGTACCACAGTTAGAATCACATATGACCTAGCAGTGGTGACACTGAAGGACCACAGGGCTTTGAATACTATCTATTGAGGAACAAAAGAACCGGTGCTCCAGGTGAAAATGTCACATCAAGCAAAGCTAAACATAATCCTGAATGAAAGAAAAGAGGACCTTTATTGAAATGTTAGACTTTTGGGATTTTGTTTTAAAAAAAAAAACCCTGAGTTTAATAGAAGATTTGACATACAAGAGCCAAGAGAAATATAAGGAACATACCAAAGACTAATTTCAATGGACTCAGTAAGGACAGATTTTTAACCTTTTATGTATATAAAAGGTTAAAAATATGTTTAAGATTGTTGTTAGTAATTGTGTAGTACATAAAAAGACTGGGGCAGACTTGAGTAAGATATAATTTTAAAAAGTAAAACTGTTTAGGAATAGCTAAAAAGAGCTATTATCTTATATAAATGAGGTGCAAGAGGAAGAACCAACATAGAGGAATTAAATGGGGGAAGATGGCAGGTGGTACTGCAAACATACTTATGTCAGGAATGCCCTCAAGAGGTAACAATACATCTATATCTAGAAGAGCACAAAAATCGTCTAAATTCAGAAAGAAAGAAAATGCTAAAGGGATAGAGAATGGGTAGCGGATAAGAGAGTGTTCTTTACATGGGAGGATGAGGGAATAGATTTAAAGGTAGGCTTTAGAAGGGTGTTTAGATTAAGGGAATGGAAGTATAACAGAGGGGTCCTTGTAGGTTAAGTAACAGGAGAGTAAGGTAGTGTGTAAAAGTAAAGTAGAGGGGTCAGAAAGGACAGGAAATAAAAAAATAAAGATCAGAAGTAGAATTTGTTAGGGAAAAAAGAGCTGGGGTTGTAATCATGAACTTTGTGTTACCTGTACTTTGTGTTAACCAAATTTATCAATGTTGCTTCTCACTATTTAAAACAACTAGACAGTATAATATGGGAATATTTCTCTGGTGTAAGAAATGTTGAATTGGAGGGCTTAGAAAAATGTGGAAAGACTTGAACTTATGAAGGAGCTGGTTATCCACTCTCAGGATAAATAAGAATAGTAAGATCTTATATAGGAGCATATGAATATATATGTCTACATATGATTATTGATATCTAAGAATATGAATGAATAAATAAGTGTGTATATGTATGTATGTATATATGTGCAAATATATGTGTGTGTATGTGTATCTTCTCTTAATTGTAGCTGTTTTGGCAGGGGTGTGAGGAGGAAGGGGGAAAAGAACAAAGTTAAAGGGCACAGCAGAGAAAAAAAGAAAAATTACAGGGAAACAAAGAAAAAAATGGATAGCTCTCAACACAACACATATTTATTATATAGTCTTTCTTGACATGGAAATTTATTGCTGTATATTTTGAATCCTCTCTTATGTTCTGCACATGTCAATACTTTTCTTATTTTGTATTTAAGTTTAAAATATAAAAACCTGCAAATAAAAAAAGAAATCTATTTTATTTTTCTCCCAATACCCACCCATAAAGAAAAATAATTATTTTTAACAAATATACATAGCCAAGCAAAACATATTCCATTATTTACTGTAGACAAATATGTGCATGTTTATTTATAACTCTATATATAGAAGTAAATACGTTTCCATGTGTATATGTGCATGTGCATATACATACACACTGGTGTGTATATGTGTGTGTGTGTGTGTGTGTGTGTGCAAATTCTCTACCCTAAATTTATTATCTCTTTGTCAGAAGTTGGATAGCTTGTTTAAACATTGGCCCTCTGGATTAATGACTAATCATTTTATTGCCTTCTTACATACTTCATACATACTTCTTACAATTCTCAAAGTTGTTTGTTTTTATAGCGTTGTTATTGTATAAATTGTTCTTTTGATTTTGCTATTTTATTCCTTACCTATTTAAATATATTAAAATTGGTCATTTTCTAAAATAATAATGCTATTGTAGAAATTGTTTTTCTGGTTCTGCTACTTCACTATGTATCATTGCATATAAGTTCATGTCTTTTTGAAATAATCTATGTCTTCATTTCTTATTGCTCTATGGTATTCTATCACATTCATATTGTTCAGCCATTCCTCAATTGATGGCCATCTTTTAGTTTCCAGGGTATTTTGTTTGTTTGTTTTTGCCTCCACAACAAGAGCAGCTATAAATGTCTTAAATATAGGCCCTTTTCTAATTTCTTTCTTTTTGGGTATAGACTTAGCTATGGTTTAGAAGGTCATATCATTTCTTAATGCATGGATTGTTTAATAAATTTTTGTGAATAATTCCAAATGACCTAACAGAATGGTTACAGACCATTCGTGGACCATGAATATAAATCTGCCTGTTTACTCACAAACCCACCAACATTTATCATTTTTCTTTTTCTGTCATCTTTGTCAATTTGATGATTGTTAGGTAGAATCTCAGAATTTCTTTAATTTGCATTTCTCTAATTAATAATGATAAGAATTTTTTTTCCAGATAGCTATAGATAGTCTTGATTTTTTTTTCTCTAGAGAACTGCCTATTCATATCCTTTGACTATCAACTGGGAAATGGCTTTTATTCTTATAAATTAGAAGCAGTTCCTTACATATCTTGGGAAAAGATCATTTTTCAAGGAAAACTTTTTGCAATGATATTTTTGTAGGTAATTGCTTTCCTTTTAATCTCAGCTTTAATGGATTTGTTTGTGTAACCCCTTTTTAACTTTATACAATAAAAAAATATCCATTTAATCTTCTGGGATGCTTTGTCATGAGCTTTTCATCTATCCACAGATCTAATAGGTAATTTTTTCCATGTTTCTCTAATTTGTTTATGATGTGACCTTTTAAAATTTATTGATGAGTTTATAAGCAGTCCCTGTCTCAGATAGGGATAGCTATTCTATTAATCTTTCATATTTATTCTATAAAAAGTAATATGTCTTATTATGATTGTACATATAGATGTCAAGAAATTGTGACAATACAGGATTGGGAGATAATAAGGAATATTGTTGTTACTTTCTGCAGTATGGAGGAAAAATACAACATTTATAAGTTTTTCTACTGAACTTTTACCAAAATTATTTAAGTATGTGAAGATATAGATGAAGGGCTGCTGCATGAGTGGTAGTTGATGTAAATACTGACATTATTTGAGGGTGGATGGTAATGTGAATAGCTTGTTTGGTAAGAATCAGAGGAAAGCATATTGTAGGAGAGAAACATAGAGACTAGGAGATGTGGAGGGACTGTCATTCCTACCACACTAATTTTTGGTCACTGTCTTTCTTTTGCTATAGGGATATGTAGTGTTAGTTGCAAAGCTCTTGAGCCAACACATACAGTGCACATCACAAGGGGGAACAAGACATGCTGATGCTATGATATAAAAGTTACATCTTGATAGTTGAGGTCACTTCTATTTTCCAATCATTAAATAATATAGTGTCAATTTGGTAGGGAGCTCATATTTTTAATATATATATATATATTTATGTATATATATATGTATATACACACACACACATATATGTGTGTGTATGTATTATAATATATAATATATACATATAATGTGTACTATATGTATATATTAACTTGTAGCTTTATTGTATATATATAATATATATGTACACACACACACACACACACACACACACACATATATATTATTCCCAATTGGTTTGGAACCTTTGCTAACTAATTAGTGCTCACACCAGTTTATGTATTTTAGATATTTTAATTGCTAGTGACCACCAGGATCTCCCTGACCTCTTACATGTGTCTATATAGATATGATACAGGATAGAGCCAACATTTAGACATATTTAAAACAGAATGAATCATTTCAGGAGATTGTTGGTTATCTCTCCAGAGAAATTGACAAACAGATAACAGGCGACCATCTGTTAATTATGTTATAGTCAGAATTCCTCTGTATGTAGGGTGGACTAGATGGACTCCAGGTTTCCAGATCTGTGATTCTGTTAATTCTCTTGTCTCCTTAGATTTTTTTTTCTCCAACAGTTCCTCATGAACTAAAGGTCATTTGTAGACTTGTTATTGCCTTTTTCACATTCTGTTTAGTAATGTTTATTAATTGGTTATTAACTAATCAGTTGGTTAATCTTTCCTCCTTTCTCAATTCATCAGAGATTTACATCATTGACTCCTTTTCTCAGTGTCCAGTGTTTTTATTGGGCAACCAGCATAGCTCAACTGCTTAGTGAAGCAGTTATGCTTCATTCTCTATCATATCAAGAATACTAAAGCTTGGAGTGAACTGAGACTGACAAAGGAAGATAAGAAAAACAGAAATAATTCTTTTTTGGGGGGAAAGGTAGGGTCATTGGAGTTAAGGACTTGCTCAAGGTTACTTGACTAGTTTTTTGTGTTAAGTGTCTGAGGCTGTTTGAACTCGGGTCCTCCTGACTCCAGAGCTGGTGTTCTATTCACTGCTCCACCTAGCCTGCCCCAGAAATGATTTTTTTTAAAGTTTCATTGAGGGGAAAAAAAAGAAGCTCAAAGTAGGGAAGGAATCTTTCCTTGGGGTGGATGGGCTAAAAAATAGCTGAGAAAAGAGAAAAGTCACAGCTGCTTTGTCATTATTTTGTTCATCTCCTCTGCAGAGTGGAATGACCTTTACATTGAAAAGAACAGAAGAAAAATAACCAACATGAACTCAATATGCAAGAGAACTAAGAGGTACAAAGAGATGGTCCAGATGAATTAACATGGCTCAGATCAAGTACCTCCTCAGTCTTGAAAGTACTATCAGCTGTCACTATGCCACTGTCATATTTATTTGAGAGATGGAAAATGGGAAAAATGACATGTGGTCCTAATTTTCCAAAGAGGAAAGAAAAAAGAGTCTGCAAACTGTAGACCCATGAAATTGATTTCAACTGCTAGGAAAATTCTGGAACAAATCTGCAAAGAGATGGGGAACATCTAGAAATGAGAACAGAGATTTTAAAAATTTCAAATGGCACCATCAAGAACAGTTCATGTCACAGTAACCTAATTTAATAGAAGAGAATTGTCTAGGTATAGTTTACCTAGATTTTTAGAAAAATACTTGATAAAGTATTGGATATTGTCCTTTAGAGCATTTTTCATATGACTATAGATCAGTGGTTCTCAGCCTTCCTAATGCCACGACACTTTAATACAGTTCCTCATGTTGCGGTGACCCTCAACCATAAAATTATTTTTGTTGCTACTTCATAACTAATTTTGCTACTGTTATGAATCATAATGTAAATATCTGATATACAAGATGTATTTAAATTGAACATAACCCACAGGTTGAGAACCACTGCTATAGATAGTCCTGATTTCATCATTTAAAAACTGCCTAGTTGTATCCTTTGACCACTTCTCAACTGGGAAATGATTTTTATTCTTATACATTTGACTCAGTTTTCTATATATTTTAAGAGGCCATTATAAAAAACACTGGCTGAAAAAATTGTTTCCCAGCTTTCTGTTTTCCTTCTAATCTTGGTTGCATTGGCTTTGTGAAAACCCTTTATAATTTAATGTAATCAAAATTATGCATTTTGCATTTCACAATGTTTTCTTATGTCTTGTTTGGTCACAAATTCTTTCCTGCATTCCCTTCTCCCATAAATCTGTCAGGTAAACTATACTTTGCTCTTCTAATTTGCTTCTGGTATTACCAATTATGGCTAAATCATGTATTCATTTTGACTTTATCTCGGTATATGGTGTGAGATGCTGGTCCTTGCTTAGTTTCTGCTATACTGAGTTTTTATCCCAGAAGCTGTAGTCTTTGGGTTTATCAAAGAGTAGATTACTGAGGTGAAGCCAAGATGGAAGAGTATGGCAGGGATTCAACTGATATCTCTCCCAAACCCCTCAAATACCTTTTAAAATTACTCTAAAAATTCTAGAACAGTAGAACCCATGAAAAGACAGAATGAAACAAATTTCCAGCCCAAGATAAATTGGAAAAGTCTGTTGCACTGGAGTGAGAGATGCATGCAAACCAATACAAGCCATGCCAGCACAGACTGGGCCCCCAAAAATCCTTTACAGGACATGGGGCAACTGAATCACTGGCAGCAGTGGCAGCTTCTAGACCTCTCAGATCACAAATGCCAAAGACAACTCAAAAGGTCAGCAGGAAAGATCAATCTTATATAGGTAAGAGGGGAATGCAACCCAGTGCAGGCTTTGCCAGCACAGTCTTGGCCACAGCAAACCAGGAGCAGCCCTTGTGACTTAATAGTGAGTGACTTAATCAGGAGTGGCAATGACTGAAGCTGCTTCCTGAGTTTTCAGCCCACAGATGGTAAGGGATTGAACAAATGTTCAGTAGGAGATTTTAGGAGACAGTACTCTGTTGCTTTGCCCATACTTGGATCAGGATATCAGTCCTGTGTGGAAGGTCCCAGGTTGAGGAAGAGTACTACAATAGCAGAGTTTGTGGCCACAGTGGAGGGGAGACCCTCCTTAGAGTTCCAGGGCAGAAAAGAGTGCTTGTGGTCACTCAAAGATAAAAGCACAGGCAATAAGAGTAGTAAACATACCTCTCCTTACATCACACCACCTTGGAAGAACTTAAAAAACCTATATGTTCCTAGAAGCATCTTTGAAAACAATTGCACAAAATCCTGAAGCTTGGGATAGTGTGTCCTCCACCCTGGAAGCAGAACTCTACTTTAACAAAGAGTTAAAAGTCAAGTAATAGGCTGGGAAAATGAGCAAACAATGTAAAAACAAAATGGTGTAGAAAATTACTATGGTGACAAGGAAGATTAAAATTCACATCCAGAAGAAGACAACAAAGTCAAAGCCCCTACATCCAAAGCTCCCAAGAAAAGTATGAAATGGTCTTAGAAGTTGATTTTGAAAATCAAAGTAAAAGCAATATTTGTAAAATGATCAGCTGCAAATGACTTAGCTATTCTCAGCTATACAATGATTCTAGAAAACTCTAAAGAACTTAAGATGAAAAATGTTATCCATTCCCAGAGAAAGAATGGATGGTGTCTAAATACAGATTGAAGCTTACTTTTCTTGAGTTTTAAAAATCTTTGGTCCTTTTATGAGTGGAGGTGTTGAGGGAGAGAATTTAGAACTCACAGTTGTAAAAAATAATGTGAAAAACTATTTTTTTATGCCTTCCTTTTCCCTTTCCCTCCTTAAGAATTTCCCTTTTGACCACCACCTCCCTTGGTATTCCCTCCCTGTGATCCCCCTTTTTCCTACCTTCCCCCCTTGCTACTCTTCCCCTCCCCCTGAATATGCTTCCCTTCTTACACCCCTCCCCCCTTATCCTTCCTACTGCTTGTAGGGTACAATAGATTTTTATTCTTAACAGAGTATGTTATTCCCTTATTGAACCCAAACTGATGCTAGTAAATTTCATACATTGCTCCTCTCCCTCTCTTTTCCCTCTATTATTATGAATTTTTGTGTCTTTTCATGTTAGAATATAAACTTAGCCATT
>JAQQSW010012126.1:0-12595 GCA_028646575.1 Pseudocheirus occidentalis | reverse complement strand
TACAGGTACAGCCTGTATTGAGTTGCTGCTCCTTCCAGTGGGAGTGGGTGACAGGGGAGGAATTGCAAGAATCTAGTATTTAAAGCTATACAATCAAATGCAACTGGGAAATAATACATTCAGGGAAGGGGGCAGGGAGCCCCTCCCTGCCCTGCTAGAAAGCTAGAGGGGTGTTGGAGGGGGGCATAAAAGGGAACAGATTGTGGAAGGGGCCTTACAGTGGGATCAATGTTCTGGACTGGGGGGTCGGGGCCAAAAGGGGAGAAAGTCTGTAACTCAAAACCTTGTGGAAATGAATGATATAACCAAGAAAATAAATTAAAATTTAAAAAAAAAATTTAAAAAATGTAGAGAGAGTAAAAAACAATAACATCATCATTGTTTGATACTTCTGTTTTTTAATCTGATTATGGTATTTCAGATACTGCTGGAAGTTTGCATTTCTAGTGCAAGCAGGGATAGTAAAAATATAATAAAATCAATTCATTTAAATTGATCATTAAAAATTAAATTAAAATGTGATTCATTGCAGTGTTCCTTGGTAGCCAACACTTTTGGGTGGGGGAATAAGGGATCTCAAAGAAAGAATATGAGCCTCCTCCTAGCCTCTTAGTATACTCATTCTCTGTATTGTTTGTAATTTTCCAGCATGTGTAAAATTATTTTCTACTTACTGTACTCCCTTCTGATACTAAATACATCATCCCAGTATCTTTTAAAGAAAATCCCTCAGCAAGAATGCATGAACTACTTACTATGACCTAGGTAATAGAGAAAAAGACTTTAGATGCAGAGATCCAAGTCCTCAAGTAAACAAATCTTTATTAGTACCAGCTTTTATATGCTGTTAAAATACTGGAGGAGGGTATAAGAAGCACTTAAACTGTAAATGCAACAATGCTGGTGAGAAAGAAAAAAGTCAGCCTTTTAGGTTTTATTCATCATTAAGAATTTGATTAAATGGAAACCATTAAGGAAGAATTATCCTATTATTTTTAAGAAGCTATCATTGCTTTAAAGATATATTAAGCATTATATTCAAAGTGCAATTATGAGATATTTTTCAACTCTGGAAGAGTAATGGTGATAGCATTATAAAATATTATGTCTAGGCTTAGTATTTGTTAACCTGATCTTTTTTATTATTAAAACAAAAACTGACTTTGATGTTTCTAAGTTTTTAAAAATTGTTAGTTGTTATTTTGCTATTCCCTTAATGATGTAAGCAAGAAGGAATTAACATGGGCTAAAATGTCAAGTAAATCAAATACATTTCAACTACTATTTCAGCATTCCTATTTCAAGGTCCTCCTATCTTTGCCATTTTGTATTTGATTTACATAGGGTTTTTGCTCTCAGCTGGTTGGTATCTAATCCCTACTAAACTGTAAACTGCAAAAACTAATACCTTTCATATTTGCATTTTAATAGGGAACATTTCAAAGGCACAAACTCATCAGACCTCAAAGGAATGCATCTCTGATGGTGGAATTTATGAAATTGGAGAGTGATTTGGACACAAAATAGGGAGTGACTTCAATTAAGAGGTCATTTTCTAAGCATATATCTAGACTATACTTACATGGTATATATGTATATACATACATATATACACATATATATATATATACATATATATATATACATATACTTTTGACAGCAACAAATCACTTCATAAAAGCAATTTTTTAATCATTTTATATCTGTGTATTTTAATCTTGGTATGATTTCTCATTATTGTAGAACATCTATGGAAGAATGTGGATGGATGAATGCATGAACAAGTGAATGAGTAAAAGAACAAGAAAAATCTGAATATATATATATATATATATATATATGTATATGTATATATATATATATATATATATATATGATAAATATCTCTGAATAGATACTGCAGATCTTGACTGCAGTCATTAAAATTAAAAGACATTTGCTCCTTAGAAGAAAAGCTGTGGCTAATCTAGAAAACATACTAGAAAGCAGAAACATCACATTTCCCAGTGGTCCATATAGTCAGTAGCATACTTTTTTCTAGTACTAAAGTACGGCTGTGAGATTTGGACTATAAGTACAGCTGAGTACCAAAGAATCAATGTTTTTGAATTGTGGTGCTGGAGAAAAAAATGAAGAGTCCTTTGAACAACAAGGAAATCAAATAAGTCAATACTTAAAAAAAATAAATTCAAGCTATTTACTGAAAAGTCAAATACTGAAACTGAAGCTTAAACATTTCGGCCACATGATGATTTTATGGGATGGATTAGAAAAGACCTTGATGTTGAGAAAGATGCTGGCAAAAGAAAAAGAGAATGATAGAGAATAAGGTAGGCAGTACAATGGATACAAAGAACATGAACTTGGATAGACTTTGAGAGACAGTGGAGCACAAAAGAGGTTGGCATACTGTAGTCCAAGGGTTCACAAAGAGTCAAACACAACTGAATGACTGAACAACAAATGAAGTTTTTGAGGCAGCTGGGTGATGATGTGAACAGAGCACCTAGCCTAGAGTGAAAAAGAACGAAGTTCAAATTTGGATGAAGATACATACATGTTCTATGACCCTTAGCAATTAACCCATTTTGCCTCAGTTTCCTCATCTGTGAAATGTGCTAGAGAAATGAATAGCAAACCATTCCAGCATTTTTGCCAAAAAAAACTGCCAAATCGGTCATGAAGTGTTGAACATGGCTGAAAAATAATGGAAGAACAGCAATATTTCTCTCCATAGTGTTTTATAGTTTTATTAATGTACTTTCCGTGGGTATTATATAAAGTGGATACCCAAATGTTTTAAAACATTAAATAGTTCTTTCAAGTATGATTTTTAAAATATCTTCCAGGTAGGGTTTTAAAAATCATATGAAGAAGTAATCATGATTAATACAATTAGTAATAATTATCAAAATTGGCATGCATAAATTATGGTATAAAATAAATTGTAAAATGGATATTTGTATTAATAATATTAATAGGTAATATAAAGTAAAAAATAATCAATGCAATTTACATTTTATGTTGCTTCCATTTGAATTTTCTTAGAACGATCCTGAAGATTGCCTAGAAAGATGATATACCTGACATTGATATGCTTAAACTAAACATTCAAATTCTACTGAAGAAAAGTCAACTCCAAGGGGCTGGTCATAATGTTTGAATGCCAAACACATGTCTGGTAAAAATTCTATTTTTCAGGGAACTCCCATAAAGCAAGCATTCACATGGAATTCAGAAGTGATACCAGGACACTCTCAAGTTGTCTTTGAAGAATTTTCAAATCAATTGTGAGATATGGGACACTCTGACACGAGATCATCCAGCAAGGTTTTCGTAATCAAAGAAGGCACTGTGCTCTATGAGCAAAACAGAACTGCAGTGATTCTAAAGATGAGATATACAAATTTAGGGACATCATCATCCTAAATGCTAATAAGGACTATCTATGTCTGACCTATGAAAGAGCCTTCTGAATTCATATCGTTTCGATCAACCACAGTCAGACATATTTGACCCTGACATAATCATATCATTTTGGTCCTATTTCTAAAGCACACCAGAAGATCTAGTTACCATTTGATATATTGCTATTTTATGGACATTTTTTGCAATTTAAATAAATAATTCATTTAATTCTTAAGGTTCTCCAGTTTAAACAATCATATAATCTACCAAAAATGATCCCTTAAGATATTTTTGTATTTCTGATTCAAATTAGGATTTATATAAGTATATATAGTTTTAGCTACAAAAAAACATTGTTTTAAAATCCCATTTTTTGGGGGGAAATCCTCTTGTGTTTTCAATTATACAAAATGCTAACTTATAGTACCAAGTAGATACTATTTATTATATTAAAGGATGGCTCAATTATTCCTTTGTTCTCTGTACTGGCAAAAAAGTAGTATTTTGCTTCTTTTTTCAATTATTCAAGTGCTTTTAAGACTTAACGTTTGATTGTATCAAGTACTTGTTGGAAATAGTATACATGGTGTTTCCCTTAATAATTTGCCTAATGCAGTTTGGAGACCTTCCCTGACTATAATAGGCCTAATATCTTCACAGGGAGCCCATGGTGGGAAGAACTTGAAAAAAGTGTAATAGGAAGGGCAGAACAGGATGGGTGGAAGATGAAGGAGCAGAGAAGATAAAAGATCCAGAATGAACTGGAACCAAGAATGGCTAAGAGAGAGAATGTTTGGGATATCATCACTTCATCTGTTGATCTGTCTGTTGTTCTGTGTTCAAGTTACTTTGTCACAGAAGCACTCTGTTGATTTATGTTGATTTCTCATACAGAAAGTGAACTGAGATGTCTCAGTTTTCTCTCTCCTGCTTTTCTGCTTTTGCACCATGCCTTTTATGGGCAACCACATCTAATGAACACCTCTCTTTCCTTATGGTTGGTAAAGTGACCAATCATGGCATGGCTGGTGCAAACTGGTCCACTCTGCTCTCCTCAGCTCTTTTCACTGTTGCTGTCTTTGCAGGGCAGTCACTTCACTGACAGAGATGTTTCTTTTCACTGACAAGAGGCTCACTGCTGCATCTCAAATGTGCAACCCAGGAAGACAACCTACCTACACAATGATCATATTGGGTCAAACTATGCCTACTTTCATATCTCTCAGTGGAGATTTCCCTAGTACCACCACTTACCTCTTCTTCCTGGGGTTTTTAACAAATGCTGACACCCATGGTCACATCTGTGATTCTACCTTAGCTTTCCATGAGACATAAGTAGGCTACTTCTGCTCAAATGGCTCGGGCCTTTCTTCTGTGAGAAGGTGGCATCCATTCTATATGCCAAAGACCTTTCCTTTCTTCTTTCTTTTCTCTCTCTCTTCACATAATTCTCCTTTCCATCCTCTTTACTATCATACCCCAGGCTTATATCCCTTTTTGTTTCCTTACAGCCTCTTTGCCTCTTGTTTTCTCCCTAGCCTTTTCTTCCATACTCTTAAAGAATATGTTATCTGCCTTGTTCAGCTATAGTAAGAGAAAGGTAGCATTTTATTCCTCTTACCTCCTTTTCTGATGGAGAAAACAATTTCTACTTAGATTGGACATACTGGTTAATTGCTTTTGGTATGAACACAAACACAGCAATGTGTTGGCACATTACTTAATACCCTCCAAACCTGGCCAAATCTAAATAATGAGTTTTTATTTGTGGTCTTGTACCCGAAGCTAATAATACATTCTCCTCATTTGTACAAGCTTTTAGAATTTAATAAGACCCAACTAATTTAGCAGATTCAGTGACTATTGAATGCAATTTGTACACCTTGTAGAAAATTAAATTAAAAAAAAGCTTTCCTAAACAATTGAGTTGTCTAAATAGTTTGAGGGGGGGAAACTTAAATCTATGTAAGGGAGCAAACTATTTTTAAGCACTTTAGAAATGCCCATTTCTCTTGAATTCATCTATTTTTAATGTATGTGTTTTTCCTAAAGCAAGTAACTTCTCTGTTTTCAAAAACTTTGTTAATATATTTCTAGTTGCTGCTTGTATACCAAAGTAATAAAATTGTATTTCTTTGCAAAAACAAAAACATGAATTGAGTTGATAGTGCTGGTAATATTTCTAACTATTGTTGTTGCCTTGTGGAGTTTTGTTTTCCTGTAGACAGAAATTGGGAAGAACTTGGGATGAAGCAGTCCCTATGAGCTACAATATGGAATATAGTGGAGAGCTGTCTACCTGACAATTCAGGCGATAGTTGGTTGAATCCAGGCAAGAACTGGGAAAGCTGTCTAACAGAATCCAGGGAAGAGCTGGCAGCAGCCAACCCATCCAAGAGGAGGCTTGAAGATTGGAAGTCAGCCTTCAGTCAAGATGAATAAGAATTTTACTTTGGTGCTCAGTAGGGACTGATAATAATGTAACTTACTGTAGGATGGATGGAGTTTGTACTTTCAACTACTCCTAAAGGATAATTGGTAGTCAGCCTGGAGTCAAGTTCAAAGAAGACTTAATTTGGGTACTCTATATTGATTGATGAGATTGTGACTTATTGAATGTTTTGTTTAATACTATGTGGCCACTTTTGTAACAAGTCGTTATGTTATATTATTGTAAATATATTGCTTTAGGGGTGACTAAGTGACACAGTAAAGAGAACACTGGCCCTGGAGTCAGGATTACCAGAGTTCAAATCCGGCCTCAAACACTTAGCCCTTACTAGCTGTATGACCTTGGGCAAGTCACTTAACCCCAATTGCCCTGTCTCCCCCCAACACAAAAAAAGAATATTTTGCTTTAGTTTGTAGCTGAATAGAGAGTTCACTATACTGTGGGATTAGATCCTTAAAGTTACTCGAAGCAGCTGTCCTCAGGAGAGCTACTTGTGATTGGCTTTACACTCTCTCATTTTTAAGGTGATTTATTTTGTCAAAAAGACTTTTCATTACATATTTATTTATTTTTTAAAATTCTTACATTAATATGAATATTTCATTAATATTATTAAAATATTTACATTTCTCCTTAACTTTTACCCAGCCCTGCATTACTAAAATAAATTCAACATATTCATAGAATGTAACTTTTACATTTTGCTATAACCTATTTATTATATTTGATATTTATTAGTTTTAATTTCCGGTGGTTTTCTTTCTTTTACTTCTCTCTCCCTGTTCAGATGTCATGGTGATATTTATATAAGAGAAAGAGTATGATTAGATCCCTTCTCCTCCAATTTTAGCAAAAATGGGAAAATTTAAATTATTATTTGAATACCTGATGGAATTCACACACAAACCCTTCTGTTCCTACTCAATGCTTTTTGCTGAGACTACTTTGATACTTTAAGTGTACTTGGCTTTTTAAAATCATCTCTTTCATATCATGATAAATTATTCTTCTTTGTAATTACAACAATATCATTTATTTTAGTAATCATTTCTGGTGGTGCATAATTGGGCAAGATAATTTCTAACAATTAGCTTTAAATATGCTACTGGTTTTTTTTTTACTTTTTAATTATTGAGATCAGCAGTTTTGTTTTACTCCTTTTTGTCATATAGCTTTTTTTAATTTTAGTTTTTATTTGTTTCCTTTTTTACATTATTTTCCTAATATTTTGCTCCAAAAATCTAATTGATTAAATATTTTCTAATTTAAAATTTATTTTTTTCCTTTTTGTTAAATTTTATTTGCTAATTTTTTGAGTGTATGTTTTAATTTGATACCATTTCTTCTCTTTCTATTTATGTGTATTTGTGTTTAGATTTATAAATTTCCCCAAAATTTTTTTGACTAAATGACAAGTTTAATTACATTAACATATTGGTATTATTTTAATGTAAATTATCTTTTTCTTCATGATATATTTTTATCCAATTTTAAAGAAATTATTTAGTTTCCATTTAGTTTCTTATCCTTACTTAAAATTCCTTTTATTTAATACAACTATTACTATATTGTATTTGGTAGTACATTATTAGTATTTCTTTTTTCCTCATTTAATAAGGTGTTTATATTTTATGATATCATCAATATTTACAACTCTACCCTCAACACTTGAGAAATACCCTTATATTTGTCTGTTCTCATTCAGGAAATCACAGAAAACTCTCATATCTAATTTTTCAACAATTTTCTTAAGCTGTTTGAGTTCTTGGTAACATATTTTAGTTTTATGTATAAAGGACACATCATTGAGCTCTCCAAGTATTATAGATTTGCTTTCTATTTTTTAAATTAGATTAACTTTTGCTTTAAAATTACCATCAAAGAACTTTGATATTGATATTGAGTATACTAAATGGTCTACTGTTGCTTGAGGTGATTCAATATTATGCTACTCATGTCCCTTGATGTGCCTCCTAATTAGACTGCCAGTATGACTTCAGAATTCTTGGAAATCCAGAGGTGAGCACATAATGCCTGTCCCTACCTTCCTGAGAAAGAAGATTGGCTCTGTGGTTTGTGGAATTGACAGACCAAGGATAAAATCCTGCTTATTATAAGCCCTAGATCTTTTCTCTCTTCTTTTTCTCCAAAAGACTACTTAATTTTTTATGTGGAGTCATCAACTCTATGGAGGAACATAGTTCTTATTCTCTGTGGGTTTTTTCCTCTATCATTGGTATTGTCACATTTTTGGGATTTGCCCAGAATAATGTGGGATATTTTCTTTTTTTAACATTTGTGTTTATTTTTAGTTTAAGCATTCATTTCCACAAGATTTAGAGTGACAAATTTTCTCCCCATATTTCCCCTACCCACCACCACAAAACAACGATCCCACTGAATACTCCCTCCCCCAATCTCCTCTCTCCTACGTCCTCCCCCAATCCACCTCTGAATTTCTGATAGGGCAAGATGGATCTCCATACCCTAGTGTCTGTATATCTTATTTCCCAGTTGCATGTAAATAGCAATAATAATAATAATAATAATAATAATAATAATAATAATAATAATAATAATAATAATAATAATAATAATAATAATAATTTAAAAACATTTTAGTTTAAAACTGTAAATTCCAGATTCTTTCCTTTCCTCCCTCATCTCCCACCCTTAATGGGAGGATAACAAATCAATACAGATTGTACATGTGTAGTTATGCAAAACACTTCCATAGTGGATATATTGTGAAAGACTAACTATAGTTCCCTCTATCCTATCCCTCCCCACTTCTTCTGTTCTCTAATTTGTCCCTGTCCCCTTACAAGGGTGTGTGCTTCTAACTACCCTCCTCCCCACCCTGCCTTCTTGTCCATCACTCCTCTCATCCCCTCCTCCCCTACTCTCCTGTAGGAAAAGTTACCTATTATGGGAATCTGAAGATCTTCCCTGCACCTAGACTCTTTGCTTAAATGGCTTAAGTGGCTCTGAGAATATTTGCTGATTTGAAAATATACTCTTCCCCCTAATAGGCTGAATGTGGTCACGTGGAGCATGTGGCAGGACACTTGTTTTTCAGGAATGCATGCACCTTGTTACTTTGTAATTGGACACAGGGTCAAGAGGGCTGTGACATTCTCTGACCCAGGAGAAGGCTATATATATATATATATGCCCTGATGTGAGTTTTATATGTACACCGTGATGTGAGGTTTTGCTTTGGGGCTCACTTTGAGAAGAGTTGTGTGATTTGGCCAAATGAGACTCTGGGAAGCCATTGAACTCCCTACTTTGATAATGCAGATGTTGATGCTTCTCTTTCTGGTAACTGTGAATAGGTATGGATGTAATGGTCAGATAGTTGGAAGCCTGTCTGCTGATCTGTTTCTTGGTTTGCTTGTAACTTGTACCTGTAACTAGTGTTTGTATTCTCCGAAGTTCCTGGTGCTAACTTTTTCCCTTGAACTAGGTAAATGATAAATGTTTGATTGATTAAAGTGAGACTGTTAACCCATTTAGAGTTGCTTTGCTTTAGAAAAGCATATCAAAGAACCTCTGCTAGCAGTCACCCTGGGTATGCTAGGGTGCTTGCTGATACAGTACCCAATTCAGAGTATATGGCATTCCCTCCCTAAGCCAAATTCTTATATACTCTAATTACAATAAGAGTAAGATTTACCCATTCCCTTTTTCCTTCCTGTTATTTCCCTCCATTGTAACAGTTATACCTTGCCTCTTCTATGAGACAATTTACACATTCTGTCTCTCTCACATCTCCTCTCATTATATTCCCCTCTCACCTCTTCTAAGAGCAATCAATTTACCAGATACTTAGCACTTAGTAACTTGGGGATAAGCATGGAAGTGTGAACTCTGTGCCCTGTTGAGAGGTGTGAACTCCCCTGTTGATATGGCAGAAGGGGCTTGGCTGAGAAAAGAGGCCAGTGTGCATATATAAGAATTCTAGAGACAGAGAGATAGAATTAGAGTGTTTCTCCTCATGGCTCCTGTTGGAGGAAGCAGGATTATCCCAACATCTGGGAGCTGGGCTTGGGATGTTGGGCTGAAGAACTGAGTTGTAGTTTTCTTGAATAGAGAGGGGAAAAAGAGAGAGAGAGAGAGAGAGAGAGAGAGAGAGAGAGAGAGAGAGAGAGAGAGAGAGAGAGATCTCACCAGTATCTGGAAGCTGACAAAACTGAGACGAAGTTTTCCTGAGACCAGAATATGGTGAAGGCCGCATGGAAGGCTGAGAGGGCTTGCCTGGAAGGCCTCCTGGAAGGTAGAGATTGTCCTGAATCCTAGGGGCAGCTGAATTGCTGGAGGACTGAAGGAGCATGACCAGGATAAGACTTTTTTGCTCCATGACCTAGCTGCTCCTTGAGTTCCTGGCAACAGAAGTGGTAAAGTGCCAGGCCCCATGAACTTCAGTGTGTACCAGGGATTGCGTGGAGGACTGGACAAGGACCTGGGTGCTGTCTGCTTCTGAATCTAGGTGACTGTTTGGTGGATTCAGGAGGGAGCTGGGACCATGGAAGGGGACCCAGGGAATCAGAGAGACCACCCAGAGTCAAGAAGAAGAAAAGGCTTCCCTTTGGATGAAATGGAGGTTTGCTAGACACCAAGGGGTGAATGGTTTGTTTAATTTTTCTAATGACTCTACTTAGTGATTAATGATATTTAGTAATTGTGAATCTAGGTAAATGACTGATTAAGTTAATGCATGATTGCCCCATGAGTTAAAGGTTGATTACTGTATTATGATTGATTAAGTGAGGCCAGAAGCTCTGAAGCAGCACATGGAAGTGGCTACAGGGATGCTGCTTCTGCCTGTCTTCTCCCCATGAGCAGATTCTTGGGCACACTCTGCTCCCCACCCCACCCCACCCCAGATGCAGGAGAGTTCCAGTGACCTTCTATTTTGTCTTTGGGATTTATGGGTTAATAATTATGGAAACCACCACAGCTGCTGGTGACCACTCTCCTGAATGCTCCAGTGCTGGCTAGTCCAGGTGGTCATGGGGCTAAAACTGCGGGCTCACCCAGGGCTGGGCTCTACTCTCAGTGTGATGTGATGAACCCTTCCTGTCCATGTGCTGGGCTGCCTTCTGCTGGATATTTGTTTCTCTGTCATTTTGTGGGTTCTGTACTTATAAAATTTGTTTAGAGTTATATTTTATAGGTGTTTTAGGTGGTTATGGGGGGGGACTGCAGAGTTTTCCTGCTTTTATGATGCCATCATGAACACTCTGGGATATTTTCATTCATCTAGGTACAGGGATGGGAAATCTGCAGCCACTAGGCCACTTGTGGGCTTCTAGGTCCTTACGTGTGGTCATTTGACTGAGTCCAAGATTTACAGACAAATCCTATTTTTAAAGGGAGATTTATTCAATGAAGTTTGAATTCAGTCAAAGGGTCATCACTGAGGATCTAGAGGGCCGCATATGATGTTTAAGACACAGGGTCCCTACCTTTCATCTAGGACATTTCATATTACCTGCTTCCCCAGAAGTTGGATGATGTAGTACTTGATATTTACAACTTTATTCCTTATTGTGCTTACTTAGAAGTTCTTTATGAATTAAATTTGATGGAACAGAAGACAACGGATTTCCTAACTACTTAGGGGCCATGTTGCTGGTGAACATTTTAATAAAAAGTAAATTTTGATATAATATGTAAGTGAATTTTGATGTAAAAACATGTCAATAATTTTAAGTTTAAGCATATTGCTTTGTATTTTGTAAGACCTCAGAATTTTTTTGAATGAATGAATCATTTGGGGCTCTTGGAAAGCAATGCAATTTTGAAAATATGTAGCTGCTCATTTTCAAGTTAATGCAATATTTTCTTCATTTCAGTCAGCAAAAACCCCTCAGGTTCTTGGGCTCATATTTTAAGATCTTTTCTCTGGTATATGTATCTCATTAGTCTATTTAGATCTAAGATGTATACCCCTAGCCCCAAACCCTAATATCTATATGTAGTTGTTGATGAAATAACATTATGAGATGAACCTCAATACAGACTAAGTATAAACATTTAATCCAAATAGAAATACTACCTAAAGATTATAGAATAATTGCACTAGATCATAGACTAGAATTGATGGCATCTAAGAATCCAGCTAGACCAACATAATCATTTTGCAAAAAAAAAATGAGGCAAAACTATTAAAACATTTTCAGTGCATGTTTCTCAAACAACTCTCTGTTATCACTCATAAAACTGAATAATTTAGAACTGACAGGACCCTCAAAGACAACACATTCCAATTCATATTGCAAAGGAAAGCCTGTTAGAGCATATATAACAAATGTCCATCCAACCTGTGGTGCTAGTGAACTCCAGTAAAAGGGAACCTAACTACTGTCTTTTCATAAAACCTTTTCCACTTCAGAATAGTTACAATTATTACAAATTTTCTCATGGCAAGAAAAATAAAAGTTCTCATTCTTAAGTTGCATCCATTACTCTTTTTTTAATTTTATTTTCTTGGTTACATCATTCATTTCTACAAGATTTTGAGTTACAGTTTTTCTCCCCTTTTTTCCCCTACCCCCAGCCCAGAACACTGATCCCACTGTAAGGCCCCTCCCACAATCTGTTCCCTTTTATGCCCTCCTCCAACACCCCTCTAACTTTCTAGCAGGGCAGGTCGGGGCTCCCTGACCTGGTCCCTGAATGTATTATTTCCCAGTTGCATTTGATTGTATAGCTTTTAATACTAGATTC
>JAQQSW010012125.1:0-12595 GCA_028646575.1 Pseudocheirus occidentalis | reverse complement strand
TATATGATATATAACTATAATTACATAATAATTAATATATTTATTTATATATGAACATATATATTTTATACAAATAAAATCAGATTTAAATAATGAGAAAGATATTGTTTATGAGTAAGAAGGGTCAATGTAATAAAAATGACCATTTTACCTAAACTAATTTAGATATTCAATGTTATACCAATTAAATTATACTTTTTTTGCTGAATTATAAAAATATAATAATTCATCAGAAGAACAAAAAGTCAGGAATGTCAAAGAAACTAATAAAAATTTGAATTAAAAAGGTTTAACAATACCAGATCTTAAACTATATTATAAGGCAGTAATTATCCAAACTATATGGTACTAGCTAAGCATTAGAATGGTAGATGGATGAAAAAGAATAGACATGTAATTTGCAGTGGCAAATAACTATAATAACCTTGTATCTGACAAGTGTAAAGACTCAAGATTTTGGAATGAGAATTCAATATTTGATTAAAAATTCCAGAAAAGCAGTATGGAAGAAATTGGGCATAGAACAATATCTTACACCATCTACCAATACAAGGTCAAAATGTATACACGATCTGGATATAAAGGTAAATATTACAGGAAAAGTAGGAGAACATAGAATGTATTACCTACCAAATTTATGGATAAGTCAACAATTTATGAATAAATGAGAGATAGAAGAGTGAAATGCAAAATGGACTTTATACAAACGATTGCAGCCAAGATGAGAAGGAAAAAAGAAAACTGGGGGGAAAATTACAGGCATATTCTCAGATAAAGGTCGTATCTCAAATACATAAAGAACTTTGTCAAATCTATAAAAATATGAGTCACTCCCCAATTGATAAATGATCAAAGCACATAAACAATCCATTTTCCAATAAAGAAATCAAAATAATTTGTAGTTATACGGAAAATACTCTAAATAATTATTGATTACAGAATTGCAAGTTAAAACAATCTTGAGATATCATTTCACATCTATCAGATTGGCTAAAACTATAGAACAGCAAAATCACAAATGATGGAAGGGATGTGGAAAAATTGGAATACTTATACATTGTTGGTGGAATTGTGAAATGATCCAACCAATTTGGAGAGCAATCTGGAATTATGCTCAAAGACTTATTAAACTGCCTATACTCTTTGACCAAGCAATATCACCATTTGGTCTATTTTTGAAGATTATTAGGGAAAAAAGGCAAAGAACCTATACACTCTAAAAATGTTTATAGTAGCTTTCTTTGTGGTGGCAAAGAACTGGAAGCTTGCAGGTATGTCCACCATTTGGGGATTTGCTGGACAAGTTGTGAACATAATTCTGATGGAATACTACTGCACTATAAGAAATAATGAGCTCAATGATTGCCGAAAAACATGGAAATAATGAACAAAATGAGCAAATCAAGAGAACACTATACACCACAACAGCAATATTGCTTTAGGACATACTTTAAGTAGCAAAGTCATTTTGACCATTATAAATATACCCAAATTAACTACAAAGGGCATATAAAGGAAGATGCTATCTGCATCCAGAGAAGGTACTGATAAACACAAGTATGTGTGGAATGATTTTACATAGTTATTCATATTTATGTCCAATGGGAGCCATGTCTTAGGCAGGGCAGGAGGAGAAAAAAAAAGAAATTTTACATTATTATATATTTGAAAGGAAAAGAAAGCTGTACATGAGATTTGCAGTTTCACAGGCAATCTTCTGTTGCTCTTTTGTGCTGTGTTATGGAAATGCTTATTTTACTCCATAGATTAAAAATAAAACAAAGTAAATTAAAAACAAATGGACACATCAGCTGGTGTGACTCAGTGGCTATGGAGTAATGAAGTGCTAAAAGAAATCCCGCCTCTGACACAGATTAGCTGTGTGATCCTGAACAAGACATATAACTTCTGTTTGCCTCAGTTTCCTTGTGTATATAAAAAAGAAAATGATAACACCTATCTCCCATGGATGTAGTGAGGATTGAATATTTGTAAAGTGTTTAGCACTTAGTAAGAATTATATATCATTGTCATTCTTTTTATTACTAGATCCAATTTTCATTTTAGAATAGGTGGGTGAAATACTTTTCTGCCACCCTGCAGGTAACATGTTTCTTTTTTTCCTTATAAATTGATAAAATAGCCTGGTGTGGTGGTGTACTTGAAACACCATTTTGGAAAAAGGAGAGCAATTCATTTGGTTGTTCACATGAAGGAGTTGTTTTATTTGCTGAAAAGATATAAAAGAAAAAACTGATTGATTGATTGATTGACAAACTCAATAATTTTGTTTGTTGAAACCCAGAAACATTCCAAAGAGACCTAAAACCCAAACCACTTGCCCTTCTTGCCCACATTAGGAAACTGTGGTGAGTGAAGATGGAGGGAGTCTATTCACAGCCACAGAGTCACCATTGGAAACACTGCCTCTGTGGCCAATGGGAGGACTTGGGCACTATTAAATGAGACAAGATTTTGAGAAGGGTTGGGAGGACACCCTCATTCTTTATCCCATTGCTGTCCCACATCTTTGGATTATCAAACTGGTGAGGAGGATCAATGGAGGCAATTCTCTGAGCATGCAAGAGCTCAACAAAACCCACTTAACTGGCTAGCATCAGAAAGTTGAGCTTTCATCACTGGGGACTTTGAGGACTCAGGCAGCACCCATAGTGGTGAGAAATCTTTGAGGAATGCCTTTGTCCAGTGATGTGCGCATCAGCTGATGCTAGCCTAAGGATCCAGGCCTGGTAGACTGCCTGGGGATTAGGGGTTTAGATGATCAGACCACCTTTACTGTTACAAGTCAGATAAGACTGTCCTAACCACAGAGAGGGGAACGCTGAACTAGAACACACCAAAGCTTCTTTTCTCAGAGACTGAAAGGAGTAATATGTTTACACAAGAAAGGCCCTGAGTCCAGTAATAAATAAAGTATGGCACCATTAAGTCACTTCCTCAACGTCAGCCTTTGGGCATTGCTGCAGTAGTAGTTATGGGCAGTGTGAGACTGGTTCTGGGAACAAGAACCTCTTGGTTCAGAGCTCCTTTTGCAGCTTCCATGCCCTGGTTTACAGCTATGAATTGGACAGCAGAGACAACAAATGGGAACCAGCTGAAGGAAGGAACCAAAGGACGATTGTAGAAGGAAATTCAGATGGAGAAGCTCAGAAAGTTTTAAGAAACATCAAAGTAAAAGAAGTGAAGTGTAGTCAGAGAAAAGGTAGATACAGCAAAGTATTTAAATGCCTGTCACCTCTCTGAGTCAGGAAGGGAGGAAACAATGTGAGCCTGGAGATAGAAGTGATTTTTTTCTCATTTTCCCATGTATTTTTTTCATTGTGAACACTGAAAACACTGTCCTGCACCTGAAAATAATGATCAGCCTTATCCTCAGCCATGAGTGCAGAGGTGCTCAATCCCACTGAGTTTCCAGAGCTGAAGTTAGAGAATCAGGAAGAGAACTCCAACGAACAGTGGTTAGAAGCAGAAGTCAACAGGAAGAGCCTCTTCGGGTTTCTTCTGATACCAGGCTGCAAAGTAGTTACCAATGCTCTCCCCATGTTACGTGTTAGCTGGCTATTGTAGAGTCTTAGATAGTGTTGGCAGTGGCTGAGTGAGGACGTAGAAAGCCACAGAATGCAGAAGGAAGGGAAAGAAGAGGCAGAGAAAGGGCAGATCTTTTTCCCAAGAAGATTCTAGCCAATTAACACATGGTGACTTCTTTGAAAACTTTTAGTTCTGTAAAGGGAAGCTTTTGCAAATTCAGGGTTTAAATCTGTAACTCAGTCTGTTTAATAATTTGTTCTGTCTTTGTTCAACCTCAATGCCACTGAAGGAAGCATGGAATGGTTAGTGATTCTTTTTAAATTTTGTAATCAAGGAGACAGAGGCCCAATTTCAGGCAGGAGTAGGAAAGACCTCACCCAGCAGGAACCAAAGTGGTTTCAGATAGAGGAAAATGAGGAGGGTTAAGGATGAGAATGGAAGAGATCAAGGTGAGAATCCAGTCTTCTGGGTAAGAAGGAGAGTGATGGAGAAAGAGAAGAAATGTGTTGGGAAAAATTCCTGAGATCTGGGGCTCTCCCTAGAGAAGCTGAGGCAGAAAACTCAATTGCTCAGAGGAAAGGATATACAATCAGAGAGGGAAACCAGATCCATTATAGGAAAGACAAGGATGGGCATTAGCTCTGCCCACCATTCAACCAACATGCTGGGACAGAGTGATCTCTAGCTCAGAATCATGGCCTGACAGCTGGCCTCTGGTCTCTCTGAGCTCTGCTGCCCAGGAACTGGGCATATTCTGGGTTGGGAAATCCTTCTGCTCTCTCTTACATTCAAGATAATAGATAAAGCTTTGAGGCTTGACTGAGCCACCTTGAGAAGAGTAGAAGAGCTTGGGAGGAGGATGGATGGGAGTTTTCTCTGTCCCACAGGCCTAGTAAGGAAGCCTTAAACCCTGAGTGAGCTGATGGATACCTAAAGTATGTGAAGAAACCAAATACTGGACAAACAACGTCTGTGTTATATGCAAGGCCTGAAATGGTGACATGTTTGAACATTCCCAGGGCCTTGCTTATAGTAGCTGCTTGGTCAATGCTCCCTGATTGAGTAAGAGGTTCCCAGTGATCCAGCTATTCATAGGGGCTCCACAAAGCCCTGGTGGGATTGGGGAAGAGAATGAACCAAAATGAGTGAGAATGTTTGAAGCTATCCTGACCAAAGGAATGAGCTCTACCAGGAAGGGCTAAGTCAGGCCCAGGTCCAGGGGTAAGGAAGGGGCACTCCTCTCTTGAGCCACACCCAATCAGCCCCATGCAGTTTTTCCTAAACAGAAGAAGGAAGAACTTGATGAGCTTTACACAGTTGGGGACCTCGAGATGGAGGGAAAAAAATCTTGAGACCCCCTCCCAAAGTTATTGTTAGCTTCTTCTCACCCACAGCCTCACAGACATACTGCTATGATTAAATGTAAGTCTAAGTAAAGGCCTATAACTCTGCCCATGGACATTCTTCCAATTCTTCTCCATTGTCACCCCCACTTCTCACTATAGATAAAACACTGTTTCATGTTAGTAAAGAGATTAAGTCCTTCCAATGATCTTTATCAATAAAAAACAGTGGTTGTGTTGTTTTAGGAAATATCTGCAATGGGGACGGAGAACAGAAGGCTCTGGGTTCAGAATTCCATTCATAGCCTTCAAAGCTTGGGAGAGGAGGAGATGTATTTTCAGTGGGGCAAAGAGCTCAAGGAATGGGAGGGGAGCACATGGAGTGAGGGAGGGAACAGATGAGTGAATGGAGTTGGAAATGAATCCTTAGAGTGAGAAGCTCAGAGAGGGGTAAGGAGCCATTCAAGGAAAAGAAGAGGGAGAATGTCTCTCCTCATGTGTTTCATGTCTCACCTGGCTGTACTCCTGTACTCATTTTAGATTTCATTGACCTCTCTATCACGCAACCAACTCCCTTTCCCCATCATTTATAACGTTAGTCTGATTTTGCTCTTCCTCATTAAATTGTAAAGTCCTTGAAGGCAGGGATTTCATTCTTTCTTTCCTTTCTTTGTTACTTTCACTCTCTCTCTCTCTCTCTTTCTATCTCTCTATCTTTCTCTGTCTCTATCTCTCTCTTGTCTCTGTCTCTGTCTCTGCCTCTGTCTCTGTTTCTGTCTCTTTCTCTGTCTCTGTCTCTGTCTGTCTGTCTGTCTCTTTCTCTCTCTTTTGCATTTGTCTCCAGCAATTAACTTAGGGCTAAGCACATCATGTTAATAAACATTTATTATATATGATTATGCTTATGACTTGGGAGAAAAGATGGGAAATTAGAAAGGCCTGAGAAACAGGATGATTCCATCTGTCTACCCTTAGTTACCAAGGAGGTGGGATCCAAGGAGGTGGGAAGAAGCAGGCGGAGAGTGTGAGCTGGGCCTGGATGAGGTTTTATCTCACTGCCCCATTAGTCTGTGTTACTGTGAAAAAAATAATCACCTTCCCACAGCTAACAATAACAATCAGCCTCATCCTCAGTCTGAAGCCATAGATGGTCAGTATGACAGCGTTCCCTGAGTTATTTCCAGAAAATTATTCTAGGATTCCTAATGCTCACACATCATCCAAATAGCTCACCAGCACACAAGTCCTGTCAGGTTTCTTCTGGTACTAGTTTACACTTTTACTACTAATTCCATCTCCAGCTCAGTAGATAGTAGTCATCTCTCTCAATGTCATGGCCACTGACCATAGAACCAAGAAGACATTGGAACAAGGCATCTGATTTTTACTTCCCAAGGGGATGGTGACTCCAGAAATAACTTCAAGGATGAGCTCAGGGCTGGACTAGAAGCACCCCGAGGCCCTGAAGGATCTGAACCCTAGGGAGAGATCCAAGAAGGCCTCACCTTGAAGATAATGAATGGGGACTATAGAAGTATTCAGGTCATGGAGAAGATGACTCTCACAGCTGTGTCCAGAGGCTCAACAGGTGGGGATGGGCCCCCACAGGACTCTAATCCCCATCCCAGGCACTGTAGGAATGAGGGGCCTTGCTTCCTTTGCTCCGTTTACCAATAGAAAGGTAGAGGCAGAATAGCTGACCCTGTATGCTTCTGGGCTCCAGGTCTTGGTTCAGGAAGGCAGAGGGGGAAGACCATAACCCCTCAGGCCCTTTCTGAAGTAATGTCTGCTTTTGAGGCCCTTAGCTCACAGATGGTAAGGGGGTCAAACAACTGGTTAGAAACAGCTTACAGGGGTCTCTTTGCTGGCACTGAGGCAGGTCCTTTTTGCTTTGCCTTCACTCAGATCTGGGTTCTGGGTGGCAGTCCCAGGGCTAAGAAGAGCACTAATATAAGCATGTGTGCAACCATAGTGGAATGGGGATCCTCTTTACAGTTCCAGGGTAAAAAAAAAAGAATGCTTGTGGTTGCTCACAGACCAAATCCCAAGGCAAGAGAGTAGTAAACACTTCTGCTTAGATCACACCACTTTGGAAGAACTGAAAACTTACAGATCCCTAGAGGTATCTCTGAACAAAGCTGCACAAAGCCCCTGAAGCTTCAGACAGTGCGCCCTCCACCATGGAAGCTGAGCCCTACTTTGACAAAAAGTTAAAAGTCAAGTAATTGTAGTGCCAATGCAATATTTATAGCACCCATGATCATGATAAAGACTGTGACTATAAGTATCACACAACATTTGACTCCAAAATACACCAGATTCTCCAGAGAGAGGATAGAACTGAAGGTTACAAGAGCCCCTGGGTGCCAGCCCCAAGTTTGGGCAAAGATATGATAGAGAATTAACCAGGTAGGTAGTTTATGTGATAGAACTGCATTTATTGATTCTTTGAACAAGGCTTTTATAGATCAGTGAGACAAAGGAAAAGAACTAAAGTTTTCTTATCATTATCTTAGAATAGTCCATCATATCCTGGATGTAGCACAGAATGGATAATGTAATAAGAATTTATCATCTAGGTGACTAAAATCTTAGGACAAAGCCTTTATTCTCAAAACTCAAATAATATCCTTTTAAATGCAGCACATCTCAAAGGCTCCAGGACCAAGCTTTTGAAAGCTGCATCTCAGAGGATTTCCTTTGGAGCAAACTGTTGAGATTTTTATCTGAGTCCTGAATCAGGTCCCCTTGGCCCCACACATGAAGGATTGATTTAGACACCAGAAAACCCAATACCAAAACCGGTGAGTTGATTCCATCATAGTACCAAAGATATTCAGAAACCACAATAACACTGAGAGCCATAGCATCCTTCAGCCTTCTCACAAACCAGTACAAGATGAGTATCTATTCACAAACCCCTTTCTCTCCTTGCCTGAGCACCTCTCTGTCTCGACATCTCTCTGGCTCAGATTCCCATCTTCCTGTGGGCTGTGCTTCCCTTCAGCAAAATCCTCCCACCACAGGCTACATATGATTACAGTCATCCTATTAGGGGGAAGAGTTTACTTTCAAAGCAGGAGAGGACTTCAAACTCCCTCCTAGGTCTATTAAAGGGCAGGGAAGATCCTCAAATTCCCATTCCCAGCACAGTAATAGGTTGGGAAAATAAGAAAAAAAAAGAGAAAAAATCTCGCCATAGAAAGTTATTATGGTGAAAAGGAAGATCAAAACACACCCTTGGAAGTAGACAATAAAGTCAAAACTCCTACATCCAAAACCTCCAAGAAAAATATGAATTGGTCTCAGAACATAGAGGAACTCAAAAAGGATTTTTAAAATCAAGTAAGATAGGTAGAGGAAAAATTGAGTCAACAGCTTGGTAAAGGAAACAAAAATTACTAAAGAAAATGACACCTCAAAAACAGCCTAAGGCAAATGCTAAAAAAAAAAAGATACAAAAAATTAATGAGAAGAATGCCCTAAAAGCATCACTGGCCAAATGGAATGAGGTACAAAAATTCACTGAAGAAGAAAAAAATAACTTCTTAAACAGCAGAGTTGGCAAAATGTAAAAGGAGGTACAAAAGCTCTCTGAAGAAGCTAGTTCCATAAAAATTAGAATTGAGCTCTCCCCCCCTCTCTGTTTCTCTCTCTCTCTCTCTCTCTCTCTCTCTCTCTCTCTCTCTCTCTCTCTCTCTCTCTCTCTCTCTCTCTCTCTCTCTCTCCTCTCCCTCTCTCTCTCTTTCTTACCCAGGCGCAACAGACCTTTTTTTGCTGACCTTCCATGCTATCTTGGGGTGGAAAATTGTTTCAATCCATCTTTCTATGTATTCTACTGCTCTGGAGTTTGTTTAGAGTCATTTTTAAAGATGTTTGTAGCGTTTTGGGGTGAGCTCAGGTGCATCCATGCCTTTACTCCACAATCTTGGCTCTGTCTCCCACCACCCCCCCTTCTAAGTTTTTTAAAAGGATTCATAATATTAGTTACAGGATCTACGTAAGGATGGAAGTAGCAAATTACATATAACCTGAAATTCTCTGAAGTTTCAAAACTGAAGAATCAAATTTAAGTGATTGTACAAAATTCTATTACATCAGAATTATCTAGGACCCTCTAGATTTGGAACCAAAGAAGCAGAGTCCTTTTCAGAGCTGTCTTCAGAATAAAACATAATGTCCAAGAAAATGTATCTAGGGAAGATATAATTACATGAGACTTCAGGGATTAAATGGACATTGAGAATGGGTTGCAAGGCTACAAGGAGGCTTGATTTTAATTAATATTGTATTGCTTTGGTCTTTAGCTTTGCATGGTCTACGTGTAATTTTTATAGGAACTATTTTATTTTATTTTTTTACTTTGATTTGTTTATTTACATTGAGTTTACGAGATTCAGTTCCAGAGTCCCTTGAATTTCAAGTTTTCTCCTCTCCTCTTCCCTCCTCCCCTCAATGGCAGCATGTAGTCAAGTATAGAATCTGCAAATACTTTCACATTGGACATTAGTCTGGTTGTATAGAAGGGTTATAACCAATGGGGTGGGCAATAGGAAAAAGGAAACAAAACCAAACACGGAAAAGAGCAATAGCATATACTGCTTCAGTCTCCATTTACACTCTGGTCTTTCTAGATCTTTCTCTGAATGTAGATATCTCCTTCCATCCTGAGACTTGCAGAGTTGTCTTATAGCTGTGTGTTGCTGTGAAGAGTCCACTTTATCAAGGTTGGTCATCACGTATATGATGTGCCTGTGACTGTGTACACGTTTTTCCTGGTTCTGCTCTTCTCACTCAGCATCAATTCATATAAGCCTCTCCAGGTAACTATGAAGTCCGTCTCCTTCCCATTTCTTATAGCACAATAATATTCTATTACATTCATATACCACAACTTGTTCAGCCATTCCCCGACTGATGGGCATCCCCTTATTTCCAGTTTTGCCACCACAAAGAGCTGCAATAAATACTTTTATACACATGGGTTCTGTGTAACTTTTCTAGGTTACCTTGGTGTTGGACAAATCTCCATTCCCAAAATTAGTCCATTGTGAGCCCTCTAAGTAGTTTGATATGCACTTGACTTAATATAAATATGCAATTTTGGGAATTGTGAGAACACTTTATTACACTGTTTGAACCTAGGCCTGCGTGGTAGGGAAAGTGAACCATCTCTATCTGCTATTTAGAGACCTTTAACCAAGGCCATACGTTATGCTGACCAGAAATTCAAATCCAGGGATTGAAGCAAGGAGCTTTGTCACAATTGTACATCTCAAGCAAACTATATGGCTTGTCTGTAAACTGGAAATTAATTATTGTTTCTAAGGGCCCCTCCAAGGTCCTTCTGACTGCTCTCATGACTGCCAAACTTGTGATGGTGTACTCCTGGATCATCGATAGAAAGCCCTGCTCCTGAGTGGGTGGCAGAACCCTCCAGGGACCCCAAAAGTGCTCTATTATGGACCCAGAAGCAGTTGACACCCATATGAGTGCTGTCCCAAGATTCCAGACCAGAACAAGGTATATTGTCCTTTCCTCTCCCTTTTGTTACATACCCAACCACCAAGTCCCCGACTGAAGCATGTTTTTCCCTCCACATTCTTGGTCTCTCTCCCTCTCTCTCTTCTGCAAGCTATCGCAGGCAATAGCTAGATGAGAACTGTTCCGCACATCGTTGTGTCCTGCTCAGCTGGTCTCTTGGCTCATATTTGCCTCTCCTTGATTGACCAGAAGGTAAGGGTTCTTTCAGATCCTCTCCCTTTGGACAAAAGGGGGAAATGTCATGATAATAATTCCCAGAGCTAAAGCCCAGCAAGCAAGCTGTGCCCTGAGACTGGCATAACAACAGTCCACGTGCTCACCGTCTGGATGAACACCGCTGCAGCCAAATCACAGCACTGATGAGCCCTGAGCTCAGGCCAGCACCAACAGGTCCAGATGTGAAGCCCTGCTACGAATGGACTTCTTGTCACCAGACAACCCTTTCTCACTGTTGCTGTTATGCTTCACAAGTGTTGATACTCTGCACTGTTAGACACTTAGTCAAGCCACAAATGTGTGAATCCAGGTTTAGTCACACTAAAGTGTGTTCCCCTACCTGGGGTGATGGTGGCAGTGGAACATGTGTCTAGTTTCCCTCCTTGCTTACGAGTGGTTTCTCCCACTTTGAAATTAAGCTTCCCTTTAATCCCTGCTTCTCCCATCTCTGACCTGCTCTGTTTGGCTCTGGCCATCCATAGGTCAGAGGTGAGAGGCCAGTTCAGTTCAGTGGACACATTTTGCGCTATTCAGTGTTTATCACATCCACTGCTTTCTGACTCTAGTTTGGAAAATATTATTGAAGATGCACAGACGGGAAGCTGCTTATTTGTCTCCCATCACTTAGCCTCTTTCATTGCTGAATCCTGAACCATATTATCCTTTCTTTAGTTTCTATAATTCTATTTTATCTACTATTATCCTGAATTCCCTCAGCTGGTTAAAAAGCATACCCATTTGGTTGCTCCCAAGTACATAAACCAGGATGAACATTTGAGATACAGCAGAAGGGCTAATAAGAAAAATTTTAATCCCTTAGCTGGAGAGGAAGGGGATGATGTTAAAGGAAATTAGTCTTTAAGACATCTTGTAGATACACCAATGAGACTAAAAACAGTATATTTCCATAATCCAATGAGAATTGATGAGTTCTTGGTCCAAGTGTTCACCAAGGAAACAGACCTCACTAATGCGGGGCAAAATTGGTGTTTTGTTTGTTGCTTTACTCTGTATCTCAAACTCAGTCCTCTGTCTTCCATTCTGGAGCATGAAGCTCCTTACTGTTGGGAGCTGTCCATAATAACTCAGAGTGTGAGTGTATGGAACTACAAGAACAAAAGATGAAAATAAAAATATCAAGTTAATGGACATTAGGTGAGGACCATTGTAGAAGATGGATCTTATGTGATATTTCTGAAATTAGCAGACATGATTAGTTGAAATTCACACAAAAGTGACAGAATGAAGGATTTGACCTAACCCCCCAGTCAATTATAAAAAAGCCTAGTGTATTTTGGCTGAAGAAATTAACTAATCAATGAATAATGCCTAAATCAATTTTAAAAGATCATGGAGTCTGTAGGTCATTGGATGAAATCAGCTCATTCATAAAGAAGATACCTTGAGATTGGTTGAGTGGAATAATTCATAACCTATGGAGCTAAGGGTACCATACTCAAATTTAAAAAGTTCAGCTATTTGAATTGTGGTAGAGTCCAGTGGTGAAGGAATTTTTAATGGGAATTGATATCGGGTGTGGGAGACATGAGAGTTCCCTCTTAACTCTTGGTCTCCCATTCCTCCATTATCCAAATGATGTCACTGAGAACCTCAAATGTTCTTAGAATCTGTGTTTCCAGATTTTACTCCCTGCTTTGGAAGCAGTGTCTACCCAAATTGGTAGCAACATCCTTAAAACAGCAATAGTTGTTGCATTCTGGAGATCCAGACCCTCTGTGTGAGTAGAATTTGACACAAAAATACTTATTAGGGATCAAACAACACCAAAATTGATAAATATGGCAATGCCAGATTAATGTGGATTATTCCTCAGGCCTATTATTCCCCAAACTGGAAGGTTTTGCTGCAGTAAAAATCCTGCCTCTGGAATCTCGTTGATTCTTGGTCTGTTTCTGGGTATTTCTGTCTGGCTTCAGGAGGAT
>JAQQSW010012124.1:0-12595 GCA_028646575.1 Pseudocheirus occidentalis | reverse complement strand
TTTTCTTGGCAGCCTGTAATATTTTCTCCTTGGTGTGGGGATTCTGGAACCTGGCAATAACATTTCTAGGAGTTTTCTTTTGGGGATCTTTTTGAAGAGGTGATCGATGAATTCTTTCAAGTTCTATTTTGCCCTCTGATTCTAAAACATTAGGGCAATTTTCTTTGAGGATTTCTTGAAGGATGCTTTCCAAATTTTTTCTGGTCATGAGTTTCAGGTAGACCAATAATTTTCAAGTTGTCTCTCCTGGATCTATTTTCAAGGTCAGTGGTTTTTTTAAGGAGATATTTCACGTTGCTTTCTATTTTTTTTATTTTTTTATAACAGTTTAATAATATCTTGGTTTCTCATAAAGTCATTAGCTTTCACTTGCTCCACTCTAATTTTGAAGGAGTTATTCTCTTCAGAATGCTTTTGAGACTCTTTCTCCATCTGACAAATTTGTGTTTTTAAGGCATTCTTCTCCTCATTGGCTTTCTGGACCTCCTTTGATATCTGTGTTAATTTGCCCTTTAAGGTATTGTTTTCTTCAGTCAGGGTGATGACTCTCTTTTCATGAGTTTCTTGCATCATTCTCATTTCTCTTTCCAATTTTTCCTCCACTTCTCTTATTTGGTTTTCAAAGTCCTTTCTAAAGTGATCCATAGCTAGCAAGCATACTTCCAGTGTCTTGGAAGCATTTGGTGAGGGAGTTCTGACTGAGTTGTCTTCCTCCTGCTCCATGCTTTGATCTTTTTTGTCCACAAAAAAGGATTCTAGAGTTTTATTGTTGTTCCTACCTTGCTTTCTTTTTCTCATGTTGGCCAGTCTATTAATTGCTTGGATTTTTTGCTCTGTGGAACTCTGCTTCCTGGAGGAGGAAAGCTCTGTCCCAAATCACTGGGGGCTTCACAGCTGCTGGAGCTATTAGTGGGGTGCTGCAGCCTCCACCCCAGTTTTGGCTCACTGAAAGCACACCCCAGGACCACCACTCAAGACCACTATCCAGATCCAGGCTGCTCAACACAAGAGCCCTTGGCCTTGATCAATTGCCTCAGCCCCCCTGCTATCTGCAGGCGGAGGGCTCTGAAGCAGCCCAGTGGAGGCCGCTGCAGAGCTGTTCCTGCTGCTACAGCTGCCTCCCGCTGCTTCCTTGCCCTGGGAGCAGTTTGGCCAGACCCGCTCTTCCCCAAATTTAGCAAAATCCACTGACCTTTCTCTTAGCTATTTTTCTTCTGGCCTGATAAATGTGGTTACTGTGCCTCCAGTACAGGTGATTTGCTCTCCTATAGACTGGGGTCTGCCTGATTGCCCCAAGGCCTGACCTGGCAGGAGTTTCAGCCACAGCTCCCAGACTGCTGCAAAGAGCCCCACCTGCTGAGCTGCCTGTAGGAACAGATGATTTTTTTCTGTCTTTTGGAGAGTTTTGGAGCTTGAAAATCTGTTTTAGAGTCCCATTTTATGAGTTTTTAGCGTGTTTGTGTGGGAGCTGCGGTGCTTTGCTGCTTCTATGCTGTCATCTTGGCTCCACCCCAACTCAATCATTCTTAAGGGTCAAGGAACAAAGTACAAAGTTCTCCCACCCCTAGATCACAGTAAATCATGATCTTGTCAAGAGCTGACTCCCAGATTCCATGGTTCCTCTTATACAGTCCCAACTTTTGCCTGAATTCAACCAACCATCACCTGGATTCACAGATACGCAGCTCTCAGCTCCTCATCCACTTCTTCCTCCAGTTCCCAATCCATACTGAAGTTCACAGTGTCCAGTCCACCTCAAGTCCTTCACAATTCCTGTTTCTGGGAAGACAAAGTTTAACAGAGCCAAAACAACATTCATGCACATTGCTGGCACCATCATCAATTCATTATCTGCCTGTGAAATCAACACATACCCACAAACAAGGTCTGAGAAATCATCAAAATCATAAGCATAGAAGTAAACAAAGACCCACAAACAAGGCCCTAGAAGTCAACACAAATCATCAGCACAGTCCCAGGACCTCTGAAAACCTTTCTCCAGGACTTCTTTAAACAGACAACAATGAATTTTAGTACAGAAGCAATGAATTTTAGTACAATTTAAATTCTTATTATTTTCTAAACTGCTCTGTAATACTATTAACTCATGAAGAGTTTTCAGTCCATTAACACTCTTATATATACAAACACTTTGATCTTTTTAAATAAACATCTATCTAGTAACTTTTTTTAAATTTAACTCCATTCAATTTACATATTACATTTGGTCTGATTTTCTACACTAACCAGATTACCTTCAGATTCAATCTAGCATGTATGCAATCTTCTCCATGCTGAAATTTAGACTTTTTCTATAATGTCCCAACAGCCTTTTCATCCCTGAAATGCACTCCAGCTCTAGAATTCACAAACTGAAAGCTCCCTCCAATATTCCTGTCTTTCCCTTTTAATGGATGCCTCCTTCTAGAATATCTATGTAAGAAGACTGCTCAGGCCAAACATGTTCCATTCTTTATCAGATTGCAACCCAGATTTTCTCTACCATGAACTCTCATCAGGTACAAACTACACTATCCTACATTATTCTATATACATACATATACAAATGCATGTATGAATATGTTCATGTATACATATATGAACACGAATATAATAGCAAAGCAAGGAGTTTATATATACATATATACTCATATACATTTGTGTGTATGTATGTGCCTACGTATATACATATTGCATATAATATGTATATTTGAATGTGAATGCCTATTTTTTATTTCCTTTGTTAAACTCATTGACGTATCATTTGCAATGGTTGAACTAAATTAAGACTTTAACAGTCAATACATTTTTCTGTATATAGAAGGTAGTAAGGTAGAAACCAGTGAGTGGAATACTAAGACAAATGAGGTCCTATATCTATTTAAATGGTAGTTATGGTCGAGTTGGGAAGACAGAACATATATATATATGAATTGCAAATTCTTTTTACATGGACCAAAATACCAATAATGTTATCTTGCTAGTTAATAAAAGGGGTTTAATTATATCCAGGCCTTTAAAAATAAATTAACAAGCAAAAACAAATGAAAAGTAGAGGCAGAATGGAACAAGGAAAAGCTAGACAACAATTTACACTATATTAACAGTCATTTTCTGACCTGATAGTTTAAGGACGAGGTGTGTTATCCCTTACTTGAGATTATACAATTATTCTTGCTTGCTTGAAGTGGAGTAAGCTCATCTCTCTGCCAATTTTAGGGGTTCAAGCTCCCCTACTCTGTCTCATACAACCACTTAGTCAGATTAGAAATATTTATTTCAAAGGCATAGCAAGAACACATTTATAAACACTGCCCTCACTACCTCAGGAGCAACCCATTCACTGGGGAAATGAGGGCATTAAGTTTAAAATTCAGCAAAATTTCTACATAGGTTTATTCCAATCAAGTTCCAAGTCAAATCCCTTCCAACATCCTCTCTCCACTTTCAATCCTGGCACCCTGGTTCCTCAGGCTTTCCTTGTTTGGTACACTTTAATATATGGTCTAGAATCCATTGATTCTCATGGCTTAAGTTCTCAAGTTTGGGAAAAATGATAGGAAAAGGAAAAAAAAGAAAAAGAATAAAAATCTAAACTGGTTCTCAGACAGGGGGATAGGAATGGAGCCTTAAGCCCCTTCCTCTTGCTTCATGGGGGCTGCCTAGCAGTCTTTTCCATAATACCCAAATGTGGAGATTCTTCTTTTGTTTTGGTCTATCATGTTTCTATTTTTCTACAGGGCTCTAATCTACCTCATGGGCTGCAAGACTCTTCAAGAGGAACCTCCTCAATTCTGACTGTTATGCACCAAAATGTGTAGCAATAACTACTTTAATTCCCAACCTAATCCAGCTACATAGGTATGTTGAAATTTGTACTTCTGACTCACTCTGTTAGCAGGATTAAAAGGAATACTAATGGTGTAAGGGATTCTGAGCAGTCTGGTTAGCTATACAGAAGATACAAATCTTTAAGGATCCCATTTTCATGATATAGGAAAAATGATATCAACATTAATAATGATAATATGTAGAAGGGATCAGAATCTGGGATGCCTTAGTATATGGAACTCACATAGCATATAGAGGACAAAGGATATGAAATAGGGGGATGAAATTCAGGCAGTCAATAATTTCTAGTATTGTTCATCAAAACTTGACTTTATATTTGCCCCTTAAATGAAGAATGATAGACAGTTTTCATCGATAACTTAAAAAAAATGGTGGTAGGTGAGGGGATGAGGGGATTTTAGAAGTATCATATGTGTCCATGAACCATATTCAACAGGAGGACTGATAAAGACTGAAAATAGAGTGGGTGTGGCTAAGAGTTAATCATGAAGAATTTTTCATATTAGGATGTTTTGGACATGGTATTTTATTCATGTAAGAGTCAAGATCCTCAACTCAGTAACAGCACAAAGCAATGAAATAATCAAAAATGACCATTATCAGACCCCATAGGCTATTCACCACTTTGATTAAGCAGACTTAACCTATCTCAAAGCTTGCTCAAGACAACCACTATAGGAATGCATGCAAAAAATCAGTTTCCCTTTGTCAATGAGGAGAGGGTACCAGTATTTACATCAGAATCATTTCTCCTACCATCAGATTCTTATTACTTTGTACTTCTCCCTTATATAAATGAGTAGTTTGAGAATGAGAGAGACAGACAGACAAAAAGACAGACAGACAGAGAGAGAGAGTCAGTCATTGGGCTTCTTCCATGCCACCATCTCATCAATTAAGAACTCCTAGGATTCCTAGGCAGTGTCACTCCTGGGTGTTTAGATTAGACAATTTTGATGTATTGAATAGATATTATTTTTTTGGAACCCTTTGTCATCCTTTCTGAATATTGTATTTTCCTAGCAGCTCTTGCAAATCCACTGTAATTGGATTAGGTCAGAAGTTCTCATATTCTGTTCTTTGCCAGTTAATCTTTTTTTAATTTTTAATTTTTTTTATTTTTTATGGACTTGTTTGTTTACATTTAGTTTACAAGATTCAGTTCTAGAATCACCTGAATTTCAAATTTTCTCCCCTTCCTTTCCCCCTATCCCTTCATAGTGGCATACAATCATGTATAGGATCTGCAAACTTTCATATTGTACAATAGTCTGGTTGTATAGAAGCGTTGTAACCAATAGAGTGAACAACGGGAAAAGAGAAACAAAACCAAACATAGAAAAGAATGATAGCATGTATCGCTTAAGCCTCCATTTAATCTCTGGTCATTCTAGATCTTTCTTGGAATGTAGACATCTCCTTCCATCCTGAGATATGTAGAGTTGTCCTTTAACTGTGTGTTGCTGAGAAGAGTCCAGTTTATTAAGGTTGGTTGTCACACATATGATGTATCTATGACTGTATAGGAATTTTAGCCCCCATGTTCTTGATAGGCCCACCTGACCATACTGGAATTGTGGTAAGACTGGAGAACAGCCAGACTCATATTGAAGATCAAGAATAACAAACAAAAAAGAAGCAACTGAAATGCTTCTGCTCTCTGTCCTTTTTTGAGCCACTTGGAAATTGTTATGACAATTGTTATTGTTATTAAAGAAATAGAATAATAAAAATATTTTTTCCTTTATTTTACCTTTTATATAGTTGCATTCAAAGTGTATACAATATTGGTTCTGCTATCTTCACTTCATACCACTTAATACACATCTTTCCGTATTTCCTTAAATATTTCTTACAATTTTTTTAACATGGGCCAGTATTTCTAAGTAGGTAAAGTTTGAACAATATTCTGTTCTTAACTCTCTCTACACACAGAGCTTATCATTCCCATGTGTTTCCCATTGTAGTAAGGGGCTAAGAAAACTTTGAGGACAAAGTTATACAAAGACATAAAGTTTTTAGAGTATCATAAATAAGATATATGGATTTCTTTCTTGTTATCTTTTTGCATTCAGGATGAGAGAAGCACAAGTATATATTGCAAAGACTGGAGGTGTTTCTTTTTTGCTTTTGTAAAATAATCACTAACTCTAAATTATCAGCCACGAGCAGCGGGTTCCAAAAACCACTGTAGGAATGGAATTAAAATCTTGCCACTTCCTAAATTGTAGCTCTTATATTAATCATGTAGAGGCAGCATCACATAGTATAAATAGGATTGACATGTATTCAGGAAAGTGAGTGCTATGCTTCTGCCACTAACTAGCTTTGTGACCTTGCATAAGTTATTGGGCCTCACTTGAACAGTAAGGATAGAAATAATTTTCCTATCAATTTCTTGAAGTTGATGCTAGGATTTAATGAGAAAGTGGTTTGTAAACTCCAGATTATCATAGAATCAGAATGGACTTCAGGAGTACAATATATGATTCTATGAACATGGAAAATCCTAGAGCAGAAACTCTGCAAAACAATTCTTATTATCAACTTGTCTATAACTGAAGATCCTAAGACAGTTGCCAGGTACACAGGGAGATTAAGTGGTAATTATCCTCTTTTTTTCTTTCAAATTTATTTGAAACAATATTTCTATGTTAAGAATATATCCAACAAACTCTATGGTAAATATTATCTTTGTTTTGTAGCTTGAAGATCATTCTCCCCTCTAATACATAGACTAGTGTGCTCAATTCTCCATCTGAATAAGTGACTTCAGGTCCCAGAGAAATGACTTTAAAAATGAGGTCTTGCTGACTCATTAAGATAATAGATCTAGAGGTGGAAGGTACATTAGAAACATCTTCTAACTCCCCTAGTATTCTTATATGTTAATGACCTCCATGCACTTTTATTATCCACTGAATCTGACTTTGTATATATTCCTCCTTGCTGCCTCTCTGTATCTGAGTGTTGCTGTAAGGGAAGTCATAAATTCAAAAACTTCCATTTTAAACTCAGTTCAGCTATCCCTTAATTTCACACCTTTCTTAAGTATTTGGAACTCCAAATCTCCATTTAAGTATGTAGCTCAGAATAGACATCTCTTCATTTCACAACTTCCTTCAGTATTCGTACTTCTCAATCATGCTCCATGTTCATAATTGCGAAAATATTATTATCCTACAAGATCCCATCTCATTCCAAAAGTCCTTAGAACTCCACCTCATCACTACCTTCTGCCCTACTGTGTGGAGGAAGGTCCATGAACTACAAAACCTCCATTTAAAGAGGGAACTTAGCTTAGACATCTGATTTTCACCTGGCTACCCTACTCTGGTACAGGGAGTATATAGGGAGGATTAGCAACTCTGGTGTGAAGGCTTGCCTACCTCTTTTCAGAGCTGCTCATCTGCCTTTGTTGCCCTTCAACTCTCACCTATGGTTCCAAGAAACTATAGCATTCACAAAGGCCATACCCCAATAAAACCATCTTGGCAGACTGACTAAACCAGGTGAAGAGTAACTGATGGTCCCTTAAAACCATGGGTGAATTAGACAGATGTTTACCCCACGCATGTGAAGACTTCCCTTTCCTTCCAACAGTCATGAAGGCATCTGAGGCAGGTGCTGTGTAGTTCTTAGAGCTTGGTCAGATATCAAAGGTGCCAAGGTCATCCAATGAATCATGGGCTACCTCTGGTAATCTTAACTTTGTTGTTCCCCTGGATTTTGAAAACTCTAGAAGAGAAAAGTGAGACTGATGACTTTGTGTAACTCTGCCTCACTTAAATCCAATTCATGTGCAAGTCAAGATATCACCCTGTGATCATTGGTCCTCCTCTGAAAATGAAGAAGGAACAGCAAAAACAACCATGGGACTTCTTTACTTCTTCACGTATGTTCTAATACCCAGCACCTTCTCTTCTCCCACTTTTGTCTGTTGTCTTTCTTGTTATATTGCAAGATCCATGGAGGAAGGATTTTTCTCTTTCTTTTTTGTATTCCCAGTGCTTAGCACAGTGACTGGCATATAAAAGGTGCTTTAAAATGTTTACTGAATGACTAACAACAAGACATTTCATCTCCCAGCTCCACGAATTTTCACTGAGTTTCTCCTTGGAAAAATGTCCCTCTGTGTCCCTGCCTCCTGTATTACTTGGCAATCTTTTAGTATCAGTTAAAATTTCCTATGATACAAAGGATCCTTTAAAAATTCATCTCAATATTAGTTCTTTTCCTCTAAGATCATCTCCAATTTATTCTAATGTGTTTGAATGTTGTTGCTTGCCATTGTGTCCCCAATAGACAGTGAACTCCTTCAGGGCAAGTACTGCTTGGCCTTTCTTTGTATTCAAGCCTGGCACATACTAGGTTCTAAATAAATGCTTATTGAATTGACATCAATAGTCATGCAGTCCAATCATGGAATCTCCACTTCAAGGAATTCCCCCTATAATATACTTGCCAACACATTGTCTAGACTCTTCTTGAAGACTCCCAAGAAGAGATCCATCACTCCTCAAAGTAAGGTATTTTCCTCTCAGAAAACAAAGTCCCACTCTCTATTTTTCTTTTTCTTTTCCTTTCTTACCTGTGAGAGAATAGAGGACTAGAAAGAATGAGTCACTTATACAAGACCGTGAACTTAGTAAGTATTGGAGATGGGAATCAAATGAAGTTCTTCCTTATTCCAAATTCAGGATTCTAACATCTATGCCATACAACTTCTTCTGAGGTTCAGATTCTACTTACTCCAGCCTACTGCCTCTCTTTAACATACACTATTTATGCAAACAAATCCCAGTACTCTAGGTACAGATAAAGGCCACCTATACCTATCTGATAACTTTCCCCCTTTTTTAACAGTTAGAAAATTAATAGTTTCTGTCTTTATGTTATTTAGTTCCCCTTTATAAAGAAATAGTTACATGTATAAGATAAAAATCAATATCCCTAGTACTTATTACACAATCAACAAAACTTGAATTGTGGAAATGGCATGTGTCCTAAGATGTCTCATGGGAAGATAGAAGGTAAAGCGAACTCTTTAACTACTAATGAAAGTAATGCTGCCCCAGAGATCCCATTTTTGCCAGTCTTACTTGTTAATCTATGTTTGGAGGAGGCGCTGTTGAGGGAGGCTCCATTGGGAGAGGTGTCACTCAGACTGTAGCTTTTGTGTTACCTGCTATCCAGCACAGATCAGGTTATCCCCTACCTGTTTGCCAGTGCATAGAAGCCCACTCTCTCTCTTTATCTACAATCTCATTTCCTTATGAGTTAATTGGGGAAGACCTGAGACACAATGACTCATCTCATTTTGGTGACTTGTACCTGTTCAAATTGTCTTTGTCTCATTAAGAAAGTGATCAATATCAGAGCTAAGATGGCAGAAAGGAAGCAGTAGCTTTTCCAAGTTCCTCCAAGAATTCCGTTGCTGAAAGCTAAGAAGTGAATTTGGATGGATTTAAGAGTGACAGAACCCATTGGGAGACAGAGCATGGCATATTCCCAGACCAGGACAGTGCCTACTCAGGTTTCGGCAGGGTGAACGTGGAGCAAGCAGGGGCTGCACCAGGTGGGATCTGAGAGCAGAGTACAGCAGACAGAGAAGAAGCTCCAGCCAGCCAGCAGACTCACTGAAACCCCCATTAGCAGCTGTCTCACCACAAGACAGGATAATCAAAGTTGGGTAAGAGGAAAAGCAGGGCCTTCAGCAGGGGCAGTATCTTTACCTGTGGCTACCAGCCCTCTAAAATTACATACCTGAACTTCCAGAAGTCAAGATGGAGGAATAAAACTTAGTTGCTCTGATCCCCCCTCCTTGACCCAGAAAAGTTTGAAGTTAAATGCCCCACCCAGAGTAAAATCCTGAATTAGGGGAAACAGTCCCAGGCTTGGGTGTCACTGAAGAAGGGAGAAGTTAGGTAGTATCAAGTCTGAACCAAGGAGGGTGGAGCCAGCAAACACTAACTATACAAGCCCAGGTGTGCTTTAGCACCACCTGGGGGGAATCAGCTGATAGCAGCCCTGTCCTGCCACTGACCTCCTGATACTGAGCCTGCAGGAGCTGTAGCCCAGACTCACAGAGGTGGAAACCTGAAGGAGCCAGACCACCCAGCACCCACAGGTTAGTCTGTGAGCCTCAGGGTAACTCAGGGGAAACACTGAGATTCCTGGCCTTGGCCTCAGTCTAGTCACTCAGACGCTATAGATCACAAAGTGAACAAGCAAACCCCTACCTCCTAGCCTGAGAAGCTCAATACTTCTGCATCCCAGAAGCAGCTATCCACTCTAAAAATCCAGGACATTGATAATCATAATGGGGAAGAAGGAAACTGCAAAGGCTAGGGCCATCAAATCTTTTTTATAGTAAGCAAGAACAACCAAATTCAGAAGGCAACATGTACTCTATACTCACACTGAAGACCACAGAAAGAAATGTGAATTGGTCTCAAGCCAAGAAAGCATTCTTGGAGGACCTCAAGTGGGATTTTAAAAATAAAGTTAGAGAGGTAGGAGATAAATTTAAATCTACAGTGAAAAAATTGGAAAAAAATATCTCATTAAAGAAAACAAATCTTTAAAAAGCAAAATTGGAGAACTAGGACAGGAGGTCCAAAATCTAAATGGAGAAAATACCTTCCTAAAAATGAAAACTGAACATATGGAAAAGAGTTTCAAAAACTAATTGAGGAAAATAATTTACTAAAAATTAGAATCAGTCAAATTGAAGTTAAGGACTCTATGATGCAGCAAGCTAAGGACTCTATGATGCAGCAAGAGTCAGTCAAACAAAACACAAAGATTTAGAAATTGGAATAAAGTGCAAAATATCTCACTGGAAAAACATCTGGCATGGAAAACAGATCCAGGAGAGATAACCTAAGAATTGACGGCCTACCAGAAAGCCATGATAAAAAAAAAATCAGCCTGGACAGGATCCTCCAAGAGACTGTCAAAGAAAACTGTCCTGAGGTCCTAGAATAAGAAGGTAAAATAGTTACTGAAAGAATTCACCAATCTCTTCCTGAAAGAGATCCCAAATTGAAAATTCCATGAAATATAGTAACCAAATTCCAGAACTACAAAGTCAAGGAGAAAATACTGAATACAGCCAAAAAGAAACAATCCAAATATCGTGGAACTACTGTCAGGATTACACAGGACTCAGCAGTTGCTACATTAAAAGATTAGAGGGATTGGAATTTGATATTTCATAAAGCAAAAGAGCTAGGACTTCAACAAAGGACCAACTAACCAGCAAGACTGAGCATAATCTTTCAAGCAAGAAGATGGTGATTTAATGAAATAAAGGATTACCAGACTTTCCTTATGAAAAAGCTAGAGCTCAATGGAAAATCTGATCTCCAATTACAAGATGCAAGAAAGTCATAAAAAGGTAAACAAGGACAACACACACTTACACATATACTCAGATGCTCACACATGCACATAACTGGGGACTCAGTAAGAGCAAACTGTTTGCATCCTTGTATGAGAAGCAGATACCTGCCAATATTGAAATTTGTATAAGAAATGTGACATTCAAAAGGGATGTAAATAGAAAGAGGGTGTGGATATAAGTGAACTAATCTGAAGATTTAAAAAAAAACCTATTAAGGGGAAGAAAGGGATTGTAATGGGAGAAAAGGAAAGGTAGAGGCAGAAAACAGCACATTGGATTTATTCCAGGAATGCAAGGATGGTTCAGTATTAGGAAAAACATCAGCATCATTGATCGTATAAACAATAAAACTAGAAAAAAAAAAACATGATTATCTCAATAGATGCAGAAAAAGGTTTTGCCAAAATACAACATCCATTCCTATGAAAAACACCAGAAAGTATAGGAATGAATGGAGTTTTCCTTAGAAAAATAGGTAGCATATACTTAAAGCCATCAGCAAATATTATATGCACTGGGGATATACTAGAAGCATTTCCAATAAGATTAGAGGTGAAACACGGATGTCCACTATCACCCCTCTTACTCAATCTGGTACTAGAAATGTTTGCAGTAGCATTTAGAGAAGAAAAAGAAATCAAAGGAATCAAATTAGGCAAAGAAGAGACTAAGGTATCACTCTCTGCAGATGATATGATGATATATTTGGAGAATCCTAGAAAATCAAGTAAAAAACTTCTGGAGACAATAAATAAATTTTGCAAAGTGGCAGGATATAAAATAAACCCACATAAATCCTCAGCATTCCTATATATTTCCAATGAAGTCCAACAGCAAGAGATAGTAAGAGAAATCCCATTTAAAGTTACTGTAGACATTATAAGATATTTGGGAATCTACCTGCAAAAACAAAATCAGTACCTTTATGAAGAAACTACAAAACACTTTTCAAACAAATAAAATCACACCTAACTGGAAAAACATCAATTGCTTGTGGCTGGGTGTAATGGTAATCAATTTCTTGGATATTTAGGGCTAAGTGGATAGGATATTTAGGGCTAAGTAGATCAGGTACTTAGGGCTAAGTAGACCAGATACTTAGGGCTAAGTAGCACCTAGTAACTTAGGGCTAAGTATACAACTCTGTCCATTGGTGAAAAGATGTGAACTCCCCTGTTGATTTGGGAGAAGGCTATTGGCTGAGACACTCCTCTGTTGACTTGGGAGAAAGCCAGTGCTTATAAGGAATAATTTTAGACAGTCAAGGCAGATTTTGGATTTGGCTCCTCAGTGAAGCTGACTGAAGACATGAACAGGATGGGACTTTGTTTGTTG
>JAQQSW010012123.1:0-12595 GCA_028646575.1 Pseudocheirus occidentalis | reverse complement strand
TTTTTGTCCACAAAAAAAGGATTCTAGAGTTTTATTGCTATTCTTATTTTGCTTCCTTTTCCTCATGTTGGCCAGTCAATTAATTGGTTGAGTTTTTTTTTCAGCTTTGTGGAACTCTGCTTCCAGGGGGGAAAGCTCTGTTCCAAATCACTGGGGTTTTCCCAGATGCCAGAGCTATTAGGGGGGTGTTGCAGCCCCCCCCCCCAGTTTTGGCTTGCTGAGTGCGAACCACAGGACCACCACCCAAGACCACAATCCAGATCCAGGCCGCTCACCTAAGAGCACTTGGCCCTGATCAATCGATTCAGCCCCCCTGCAGGGTCCGAAGGCCAGGGGCTCTGAAGCAGCCCAGTGGGGGCAGCCGGGGTTACAGCAGTTCCTGCCCTTCCCCCACTGCTTCCTTGCCTTGGGGGCAGATTGGCTGAACTGCTTTTCCTCCCCCAAATTAAGTTTCAAAGTTCCACTTTCACTGACCTACTATAATTCTGGCTTGCTAGATGTGAAAATCCCTCCAAGTGTTGTAGATCTGCTCCCTGGGGTAGACTCATGCTGCAGCTTGGGAGGCTTGGCTCCTCCTGACCACCCTGAGGCCTGGCCATGGTTTTGGTTTTTGGGTTGGGCTGGTCTCAGCTCCTAGCCTGCCGAGCTAACTTTCTCTAATCCTTGTTTTTCACACCTTACTACATGTGGATTTTGCTGGAGGTGAGGTAGATCTTCTCTCTTGTAGACTGGCTGCAGCTTGGCTCCTCCCAGTTGCCCTGGGGCCTGGCCATGTTTCCATTTCAGGTTGGGCTGACCTTGGCTTCTGGCCTGCCTCAATGAGCCCCTGCTGCCGAGTTACCTTCAGCGCGAGATGTGTTTTCTGAATTTTTGTGGGTTTAAGAGTCCTAGAATTTGTCTGGGGTCATATTTTATGGGTATTTTGGGTGGCTGTGTGGGAGCTGTGGATCCTTGCTGCTTCTACACTGCCATCTTGCTAGCATCAGCAGTTCACCTTTAATAAGTCCTTTAATTTCTCTTTCCTGTTTACCTTTCTATGCTTCTCTTTAGTCTTGTATTTGAAAGTCAAAATTTCTATTTAACTCTGATTTTTCTCAAGAATACATTAAATTCCTCTATGTCACTGAATATCATTTTTCACCTCTCATTCATTACACTCAGTTTTGCTGGGTAGTTCTTGGTTTTAATCCTAGCTTCTTTGACCTCCATAATATCGTATTACAAGCCCTCTGATCCTTTAAAGTAGAAGCTGCTAAATCTTGTGTTATCCTGATTGTGGTTCCACAATGTTTGAATTATTTCTTTCCAGCTGTTTCAAATATTTTCTTCTTGACTTGGGAACTCTGGAATTTGACTATAATATTCCTTGGGGGGGGTATTTTGGAATTTCTTTCTCAATTTCTCTTTTACTATCTGGTTCTAGAATATCAGAGCAGTTTTCCTTGATAATTTCTTGAAAGCTGATGTGTAGGTTCTTTTTTTTTTATCATGGCCTTCAGATATTACAATAATTTAAAATTTGTCTCTCCTGGATCTGGAGGTCAGCTGTTTTTCCAATGAGATATTTCTATTTTTTTCATTCTTTTGGATCTGTTTTATAATTTCTTAATTTCTCATAGGGTTATTAGTTTCCATTTACTCCATTTTAATTTTTCAGGAATAATTTTCTTCAGTCATTTTTTGTACCTCCTTTTCCATGTGTCCAATTGTGCTTTTTAAGGCATTCTTCTCCTCATTGGATTTTTGGGCCTCTTATTCCATTGCTCTAATCTATTTTTAAGGTGCTTTCATCAGTATTTGGGGGGGGGGGTCTCCTTTACCCAGCTGTTGGCTCATTTTTCATGATTTTCTTGCATCACTCTAATTTCTCTTCTCAGTTTTTCCTCTACTTATCTTGCCTGACTTTCAAAATCCTTTTTGAATTCTTCCATGGCTTGAGACCAATTCATATTTTTCTTAGAGACTTTGGTTGTAGGAGGTTTGACTTTGTTGTCCTCTTCTGAGTGTATGTTTTGATCTTCCTTGTTGCCAAAGTAAGATTCTATAGTCTGAGGTAGTTTTTCCCCAGTATTTACTCATTTTTCCAGTCTCTCTTTCTCTCTCTCTCTTTTTTTCACTTTTTAACCCTTTGTTAAAATAGGACTCTGCTTCCAGTGTGGAGGGTGTAGTGTACCAAATTTCAGAGGTTTTGTGCAGCTGTTCTCAGAGATGCCTTTAGGGACCTGTAAGTTTTTAGTTCTTCTAAGATGGTATGATCTAAGGACAGGTGTTTACTTCTCTCCTGACCTGTGGTCTTGCCTGTGAGTTACCAGAAGCACTCTTTTCTGTCCTGGAACTGTGAGGAGGGTTCCTTTTCCACTGCTGCTAGAAGCTCTGCTATGCCAGTGCTCCTCCTCATCCCCGGACTCACCCAGGATTGTGACCCAGATTCAAGTATGGGCAAAGCAACAGAGTCCTGCATAAGTGCCTGCAGAGAGACCCCTGTAATCTCCTTATGACCAGTTGTTTGATCTCCTTACTGTCTATAGGTTGAGAGCTCTGTAAACAGCTGCTGCTGCTACCATCACCACTGCTGTTTCTCTCCAGGACAGCTCCTGGTTTCCTGGGGCTGGGGCTGTGTTGGGGGCAAGGGCTGGATTGTTTTCCTCTCTCACCCAGGTTCAACAGACCTTTTCTGCTTGTCTTTGACATCTGTGAACTGAGAAGTCTGGAAACCACCACTGCTGCCAGTGATTCAATCCCCTGAGGACTGAATTTCAGGTTTAATGGGGCTGAGTCTATGCAGCCTGCACTGAACTGTGCTCTTCTCTCAGACATTTCCTGTTGCCCTTCCAGTTTGCTTGAGCTGGAGATTTGTTTCACTCCCTATTTTTGTTGTTTCTACTGCTCTATAATTTGTTTTAGAGTGATTTTTACAGGCATTTGGAGGAGCTTGGGAGAAATGTCAGACAAGTCCCTGTTTTTACTCTACCATTTTGGCTCTGGAAGCTTTTTAAAAAATATTTAATACTATTTTATTTTTTCCAATTACATGTAAAGACAATTTTCAACATTCATTTTTTGTAAGATTTTGAATCCCCAATTTTTCTTCCTCTCCTCTCACCTCCCCAAGACAGCAAGCAATCTGATATTGATCATACATGTGCCATCATGTAAAACATATTTCCACACCTAATTGCTTTTGAAAATGAATAGATCAATTCACAGCTCCACTAACTGTAAATCAGTATGCATATCTATCCATAGACCCTAAACATTGACTATTTCCAGTTTTTATCATCTTTGCCAATGATTTGGGTGTTCTGTGAAAGCTTAAAGTTATTTTGATTTGCATTTCTCTTATTATTGGTGATTTGAAGCAATCTTTCATATAGTAGCTTTTGGTTTGCAATTCTTGTAGGAGTCTTTCATTCATGTCTTCTGACCACTTATCCACTAGGGAATGACTCTTTTTCTTGGGTTTGTTCCTTGTATAGCTTGGATATCAGACCCAAATCAGAGATATTGGGTGCAAAGACTTTTTTTCAATTTATATATCTCCTTATATTAATTGCATTGATCTTATTTTTGCAAAAGCTTTTCAATCTCTTGAGATTACCTCACATTAGAGATGCAGTAGATCCTGGAATCAGGAAGAACTCAATTTAAGTTTACCTTCAGACAAACTAACTGTGTAACTCTTGACAATAGCTTAACCACAGTTAATAGAATCTACCTTTCAAAAAGGACATAGTAGACATTATATAGATGCTCATTCCCTTCACATAATTCAAATTATCTGTGTGATCCCTTCTACCATTTCTTTGGTTAAGAACTCACCCTCACCTTTGGTTGGGGAATGACTGAACAAGTGGTATATGATTATGATAGAATATTATTGTATAAGAAATGATGAGCAGAATGGTGTCAGAAATACTTGGGAAGTCTTACATGAACTGATGCAAAATGAAGTGAGCAGAACCATGAAAACATTTTATACAGTAGCAGCAAATTGTAATGTCAATCAACTGTGAAATTCTTAGCAACTCCAATCAAAATAATGATCCAAGACAGTTCCACAGGACCCATTATCCACCTCCTGAGAGAAAACTCCTGAATTCTAAGTGCAGATGGAAGCATTTTTTCAATTTATTTTTCTTATGTGTATGTGTTTTTCTTTTGTAATATAGTTAATATGAAAATATGTTTTAGATGACCTCACATGTATAATCATAATGTTTGCTTTCTTGAGAGGTTAGGGGGGAGGCAGGATGGAGGGAGAGAATTTGGAACTCAAAAATTTTTAAAAATTAATGTGAAAATTTTAATATATAACATACACACTCAATAGGGTATCTTACTCTACAGGAAAGTAGGGGGAATGGGGATTAGAAAGAGATGGTAGAAGGGAGGGCAGATTGGGGAAGAGGGTAGTTAGAAGCAAACACTTTTGAAAAGGGACAGGGTCAAAGGAGAAAATAGAATAAATAGAGGGCAGGATAGGATGAAGGGAAACATAGTCTTTCACAATATAGTTCTATAGAAATGTCTTGCATAACTACACATGTACAACCTATATTGAATTGCTTGTCTTAAGATATACAGCCAATGTGGCATAGAAATTCATCTTACCCTACAAGAAAGTAAGGGGGAGGGATGGGGGAAGGATATAAGAGAGAACATATTGGGGAAGGGGTATTTAATGTGCTTGCTATCTTGGGGGTAGGGGGTAGGGGAGAGATGGGGAGAAAATTTGTAACTCAAAATCTTGGGGAAATGAATTTTGAAAACTAAAATATAATTTACAATTTAGAAGATTTTATTATAATTGGGAAGCATTTAATGAAATAAATTATATATGTATATATGTGTGTGTGTATTTTTTTAAAGAATTTACCCCCCTCACATACACACAGCCATAACCATAATACTTGATGTTATTTTCTTCAAGTTACATACACACACACACACACACACACACACACACACATAGATGCCTTTTGAACTTGTAGTGTGTAATAGGGAAAGGAATAAGGATTTACATAGTACCTACTATGTGCCAGGTTCTGTGCTAAGTGCTTTGCAATTATTATCTCATAGTACAAGGTTTTGGTCTAAACTTTTTGTTTTATTGTATTTTATTTTGTGCTGTAGCACTTGTGGTATTTGGACTGTGCTAGGCACTACTGAGTGTGTCTACACCAGAGTTCCTGAATTATTGCATTAGCCTTCTAATGAATGCTTCCAGCCTCTTTTCTCTCCCCTTTAATCTAACAATCACACAGCTTTCATATTAATAATATTCCTTAAGCCTAGATTTGGAATGTTACTACTCAACTCAAAACTACTTCCTAAGTTCTGAGTCAAATTTAAACTTCTCTGCTGGTATTCAAGGTAATTCTTCAATTAAGCACCACTTTGCCTTTGTCTTTTCACAAATCACTTTACACTCAGAATGCTTCAGCCAGACTGTATAATTTGCTCTTCCCCCAGTACAATTTGCATTATTCCACCTCTATGCCTTTGCTTACTTAGTTTTCTATACCAGGAATCTCCTCCTTCCCCTATAACAAACTAAAAATATCATTTTTTCCAGGTACCCTTCCCCAGTTCTCCCAGTTGTCAACAGCCTTCTCCCCTTAGATTTCACATAGAAGTTGGTCTATACTACTCTACTGTACTGATTATGCAATGTTGTATACTATCTACCTATTACATATGTTTCTATGCTTGCATTTTGTCCTCCCAGTAGACTAAACTCTGAGGGGAGGAACTGTGTCTCTACCTCTCCTCCAATACCAGGTACACTGTCATGTACACAAAAGGCACTTAATAAGTATTCATTAAAATGAATTGTGTATTCATTGAGCTATACCCATGGGGCCAGATTCTAAACTACTGAGTGGTTTTTCTCACCCTGAGACCTGGGAGAGGTTTTGTCTGGAGTTGCTTCTTAATTAACAGTCAATTAATCAACAAGTATTTGTTAAGCACCTACCATGTTCAGGGCACTGTGTTAAGCAAAGGAATTTGTTGTTTTTTTGTGTTTTTTTGACCTGTGGTTTAGGGAACTTTGGATAAGAAAACTCCAGCTACTCCCTACTTACTACAAGATGGTTTCCTTGGGGCACTTTGAGTTTCAATAACTTTTTCACCATTACCCAACTGACATGTTCCTGAGGCTGGACTAGAATGCAACACTGCAGAACTCTTTAGATCTTAGAGATACAAAGACAAAACTGAAATAGCCCCTGCCCTCAGGTAACTTATGATCTATAAAACCAACAAATCTTTCATCTGCAAAGAATATTTGGGATTTTTTCATATCAGGCCACTAAGTTAACACACACACTTATTATGTGCATTCTCTGTGTCAGGAAGTGGACTAAGGGTTGGGAATACAAATAAAAGAAAAAATAAAAATAGTCCCTGCCTTCAGTTACTTTCTCATGGGGGAAGACAACATAGAAAAAGTAGCTGCAAAGTGATGGGGTCGGGTAGAGGGAGAAACTACTCAGGGGTGAAAAAGTTCAAAGTCAGAATAGGAGCTAGAAGAGGAGTGAAGGAGTGAATATGATTGGTCTTCCTCAAAATGGAGGTTCTTGGAATATATGAACTAGTCATGCCATATAGATATGATGCAGATAGATATTCTTCTGAATTCTTATACTGTTTTGAGCTCTTATAGGCATAGTGACCAACCAGAAGTCCAGCAGACTGATGAGCAAACATACTACTACCTCCTGATAGAGAGGTGAAGGACTCAGAGTGCAAAATGAAATCAGTATTTTTTGGCCATGACCAATGTGGAAAGTTGTTTTGATTGATTATAAATGTTTGTAATGAGATGTGTTTTTCTTGTGTTCCCCATGGTGGAGGGTTTGGGGAGCGCAAAGGTGAGAAGGAGGATCTTGGATGGTGTGTGTGTGTGTGTGTGTGTCTTGGGAACTCTGATCAACATAATGACCAGTGACAATACCTGAGGACTCATGATGGATCATGATGCCTACCTTCTGATGGACTCAGAGTGAAGATTCAGACTTTTTAAAGACATGGCTAAGGAAAAATTTTGTTTTGCTTGACTATATACAATCGTAGCAGCAGTTTTTTTCTTGCTTTCTTAGTTTGACATGGAGTGATGAAACTGAGGAGAGACAAGTGATCTTTGAAAATAAAATTGGGGGTGGAGTCAAGATGGCAGCATAGAAACATGAGAATGCTGTGAGCTGCCCCCATAACCACCTCAAATACCTATAAAATACGACTCTAAACAAATTTTAGAGCTCTAGAACCCACAAAAGTACAGAGAAACAAAGCTCCCACTGAAAGCAGCCTAGCAGGTGGGACAGGAAGGGCTCAGGGAAGAGCACTGGGAGTCAAGACCAGTCACGGCTTCAGTTCCAGGGCTGCCAGGACAAGCCACTGCTGGAGCATTCCGGAGAGCAGATCACTGGCAGCTGTGGCAGTTTCCAGAATTATCAACCCATAAGAACTAAGGACAAAATGAAAGACAGTGGAACTAGGCTAAATTTGGGGGAGAAAAATGGGTCTGGCCATCTGCCCCCAGGGCAAGAAAGCAGCAGAAGCCATGACCCTGTAGACACCTTGCAGATTGCAGGGGGGGCCAAGTGACCCTTCAGAGGCTAAGTGCTCTTGCCTTAAGCTTCCTGGCTTCAGAGACAGTGGTCTCCTAATAGCTCTGGCAGCTGCTAAAACCCCAGCGATTTGGAACAAAATTTTCCATTCTGGAAGCAGAGTTCCACAGAGATAAAAAGTCAAGTAATTGACTAGCAACATGTCAAGAATGAGCAGGCAAAGGAAGCAAAGTAAACACAGCAACCCAACTTTAGATTCCTGTTTTGGGGACAAAAAGGGTCAAAGCATGGATCAGGAGGAAGACAACACAGTCAGAACTCTGGCACCAAAAGCTTCCAAGAAAAATGTAAACTGGTTACTGGCCGTAGAGGAGCTTAAGAAGGATTTTGAAAACCAAATAAGAGAAGTGGAGGAAAAATTGGGAAGAGAAATGAGAATGATGCAAGAAAATTATGAAAAGAGTCAACAACCTGACTGAAGAAAACAACACCTTAAAAAATAGACTAATTCAAATTGCAAAAGAGGTCCAAAAAGCCACTGAAGAGAAGAAGGCCTTAAAAAGTCGAATTTACCAGATGGAAAAAGAATCTTAAAAGCTTGCTGGAGAGAACAATTCCTTCAGAATTAGAGTGGAGCAAATGGAAGCAAATGACTATGAGAAATCAAGATACTATTAAAAAGATCCAAACAAATGAAAAAATAGAAGGCAATGTGAAATATCTCATTAAAAAACCACTGACTGGGAAAATAGATCCAGGAGAGACAATTTAAAAATTATTGGAAATCCATGATCAGAAAAAGAACCTACAAATCATCCTTCAAGAAATTCTCAAGAAAAATTGCCCTGATATTTTAGAACCAGAGGGCAAAGTAGAACTGGAAAGAATTCACCCATTACCTCTTGAAAAAGATCCCCAAAAGAAAACTCCTAGGAATGTTATAGCCAGGTTCCAGAGCTCCCAGATCAAGGAGAAAATATTACAAGCTTTGAAGAAGAAACAATTTGAATACTGTGGAAACATAATCAGGATAACACAGGATCTAGGAGCTTCAACATTAAGGGATCAAAGAGCCTGGAATATGATATTCCAGAGATCAAGGGAGCTAGGATTAAAACCAAGAATTACCTACCCAGCAAAATTGAGTATAATGTTTCAGGGGAAGATACAGTCATTCAATGAGGTGGAGGACTTTCAAGCATTCTTGCTGAAAAAAACAGAACTGAATAGAAAATTTGACATTCAAATATAAGAGACATGAGAAGGTAAATATGGAAAAGAAATCATAAGGAACTTATCAAAGTTGAACTATTTACATGCCAACATGGGAAAACGGTAATTGTAATTTATGAAACTTTTCTCAGTATGAGGATAGGTGAAGGGAATATAAATATGTGTGTGTGTGTATATACACATATGTCTATATAGGAGAGTAGATATGCATATGAATACATATGTGAGTGTGTGTATGTATGTGTACATAGACAGAGGGCACAGGATCAATTGAATAGGAAGGGATGATATTTTAAAAGGTGAAATTGAGAGGTGGGAGAGGAATAGAATGAGAGGAGACAGGGAGAGACAGAATAGGGTTAATCATCTCATATAGAAGAGACAAGGGATAACTGTTACAATGGAGGGGAAGATCAGGAAGGCAGAAGGGAATGGGTCGACCTTACTCTCATTGAATTTGGCTTAGGGAAGGAATGACATACACTCTAAATTGGATATCTGGTCATACAGTAGAGTAAGGGGGATAGGGATGAAAGGGGGCATGACGGAAGGGAGGGTAAGGTTGGGGGGGAGGGTTGTTAGAAGCACACACTTATGTAAAGGGATAGGGACAAAGTAGAGAATAGAACAAGTGGGGGTGGGATAGGAAGGAGGAAAATATAGTCAGTCTTTCACAATATGTCCATTGTGAAGATGTTCTATGTAACTACACTTGTACATTCTGTATTGAATTGCTTGTCTTCCCAGTGGGAGTGGGTGACAAGGGAGGAAGGGAAAGAATCTAGAATTTAAAGTTCTAAAATCAAATGTTTAAAATATATGTCATATATCATATATTATTATTATTATTATTTACATGCAACTGGGAATTAACACATACAGACACTAGGGTAAGGAGATCCATCTTGCCCTAAGGGAAAGTCAGAGGGGTGATGAGGGAGGATATAGGTAAGAGCAGATTGGGGGAGGGGTAAACATGGGATGGCTGTTTTGGGATGGTGGGTAGGGGAAAGATGGGGAGAAAATTTGTAACTCAAAACCTTGTGGAAATGAATGATGTAAACTAAAAAATAAGCAAAAATTAAAATTAAAAAAACAAAACAAAACAAAATTAATGTTTTTAAAGTGGAGGTTTTGGGAAGATTCACCAGTAGAGGAAGTGGCTTCAGGGGCAGAGGCATCTTCCAGGGTGAGAAGGCTACTTGGAGCATGGAAAAATCTGGAGAGTGAGTAGTGGAGCTGAGAGAGGAGAAGATTTATTTATTCCTTTTAGGGTAGAAGAGAGAAGGATGAATGACTGACTTGGTCAAACTCAAAATCTTCCATCAACATCATATTGGGTAGAATCTGAATTTTTCAAATACAGTCCTTCACCATGTTGTTCCACAGCTACCTCATTAATTTCCACACCCATCCTAATGACCACGTGTAGTGCCAACGCAATATTCACAGTGCCAATGGTCACTATAAATATGTCTGCATAGTGCTGGATCATAAAATATAACGGACTCTCCATATAAAACACAGAAGCAAAATAGTTATTCAGACACCAGAAAACGGAATCCCAAAACCACTAAAATGATTACATCATAGTAGAAAAGAAGTTAACAAGCCATAACAGCACAAAGAGCCACAACATCCTTTAGCCTTCCCACAAACAAACACAAGCCTAGCTGTCACAGCAGGTGGCAAACACCAACACTGACTCATGAGCTTAACTATCTCCCTGGGATGTAGCCTCTCCTCCCACCATGTCTAGCTGCTCTGATTCCCAGCTTCCACCCTTCAGAAAACTCCTCCCACCACAGGCTTCATGTGATTACACTCAGCCTATTAAGGGGCAAGGTGTATCTTCAAAGCAGGGAAGGTCTTCAAATTCCCTTAGGTTTATTAAGGGGCAGGGAAGATCTTCAAATTCCCATTACCATTGCACCAGGTAGCATGAATATTTACTTAAATGGGTGATGAATAATTGAATTTCCTAGCTATAGTCACCTCTTTGAAATGGCTCCTCTCTTCCAAGAAGCCCACCATCATAAGTCCCACAGAGAGTTCAGTTCTATATTAGGTCCCATCAGAATTTGGAGACTCATATTTTATGCTCTATTCATGATGCTTTTCTGTCATTTTTTGCCTTCCCTATCTCTTCTCCCTTCCCATCCCCCTTCCCTTCCAAGGACAGCAATTGTCACTTCCACCAAAGTGAGGGCAGAGACTGTACCACCTCCATTCAGAAACAAAGTTCCTCTATTTTACTGTTTCTTCATTTCCCTCCCCTAGTACTCAGGGCCAAGCTATATACATTTATTGCCTAACTACTGTGTATGACTACAGGTCTAACTTGCTGACTTTATTTAAAAAGAAAAAAAAAACCATTTGGCAGAATGGTTCCTAACATTTCATTTGGCAGAATGGTCCCTAACATTTATTCTAATCCTCCCCCTGAATTCTACTCTCCTCTACTGTATCTGTAAATCAGTAATGATAAAGTAGGAAAAGCCACATAAATTTAGAGTATGATAGAAAACCACTAAGCTGAGAATTTGGAGCTTAGTTTAACTTTTCTAGTCCTTTTGAAAGAATCATGTGTTTGTGAAAAACAGAAATTCCAAAGCAAAAATAAAATTTTTTTTTGTTGTTTCAGAGGACTGGACTAGATAATGAGGTTCTTAGGTCTTTAAATGACCTTGGATTAATCTCTTCCACCTGAACTTCCCTTATCACATCTGTCAAATGAGGATGTTCCCAACTCTCTCCAAGTGGTCAAACAGATAAAGTGTCACAGAACCACGAATGGAATCTAGTGATCATTTAGTCTAATGGTTCCCAAAATGTAGTCTGGGGACTTCTGGGAGTCGCTGAGACCATTTCAGAGAGTCCATGAGGTCAAAATTATTTTCATAATATTACCAAGATGTTTTAATTTTTAATATCATAAATGTAGATAACTTATATTAGCAAAATTTCTTTGGGGGATGTCCTCAATTTTTAAGAGTATAAAGTGGTCCTGAGACCAAAAATTTGAGAACTGCTAACACAGTTCTCTCATTTTATGAATGAGGAAACTAAAGTTCAGGGAGGAAAGTGACTTGCTTGGACTCACACAGCTGGGAAGTAGCAGAGCTTTATGATGGGGGGGGCATTTGATTCCAAGTTTTCTAATTCCAAATTGGGGGAAGTTTTCTTTCATATAACCCTGATTGCCTTTGATTATCAGATATTTAGGTCACTGGAGGTGAATGAAATGAAAGGTTGAGGGATCCAGAATATGGTGCTGAGGAGACTTCAATAAATGGTCCAGGGCTGAGGTATAATTGCTTTCAGGCTCTGATCATGGCAAAACAGGCTGAGCTGTGGGTACAGAGAGTCAAGCAATTTCATCTCTCCCAGAATTTCCTAGACACCTTTTGGGTCCTGTCTGTATGCCCTCTCTCTGCTGTCTGGGCCCCCTGGTCTTTCACAGACACACTCCAACTTCCAAGGATAGCCTAGGTCTTTTCACACATCTCTCCCTTGCTTCTTAACATTTCCCCCTCTCTGTGTCTGTGTCTGTGTCTGTGTCTGTGTCTGTGTCTGTGTCTGTGTCTGTGTCTGTCTCTCTTTTCTCTGTCTCTGTCTCTCCTCCCACTTCTTTTGCTGTATTTCTATCTCTAGGAATATCCTAAGGTGTAGATATCTATCTCCTAACTTCTCTCTGTCTCTGTCTCTCTATTCCCACCCCCAACTCCCCTTCCCTCCTCCCCCATCTCTCTCTCTCCCCCTCTCTCCCTCCCTCCCTTCCTCTTTCT
>JAQQSW010012122.1:0-12595 GCA_028646575.1 Pseudocheirus occidentalis | reverse complement strand
TACATTCACTGAACAAGTAAAATACACAAGCCCAAACCAGATACTTTCTTTTTTTTTTTTTTGCACAGCAGTTGGGGTTAAGTGACTTGCCAAAGGTCACCCGGCTAGTTTTTGTGTTGAGTGTCTGAGGCCGGATTTGAACTCAGGTCCTCCTGACTCCAGGGCCAGTGCTCTATTCACTACGCCACCTAGCCGCCCCTCAGTAAATCTTAATTGACTATCAAGAATTCATATTCACATTAAGAAATCCTGAGAGCAGAGGAGGGAAGCCCGATGTAGGGCAGAACTATGCACAAGGGAAAAAAATGGGTCGGGTACAGAAGGGTGGGAGGATAGCACCGGGAGATGCCTGTGGAAGGTCAGCCAGAAGTCCATCTTCTTGTCACAGCAGCACTGGGATCTCACCCATGAGGGGACACACTCCGGAAAAGCCGGATGGAAGGGTCAGTCAGGAGACAGTATTGGCTTCAGGGAGGAAAGGAAAAACACCAAGCATGGAAAGTGTGGTCTCAAAGAAGTTGGGGTGGGAGTCCAGGGGTGCTGCAAATGTCTGAGGAGCCCAAGTGGGAGCGTGGGGATGGCCCTTGCACGTCCCCCTGGGAAAGGGGAGTCAGAGTACCCACTGCAGGCTGGACAGGGAGCTGGGGCAAAAAGAGAATGCTTAAAAAAATTATACCCAGTAAAAAGCAATGGTGGGCCCCCACTAACCAATGCCTAGAAAAGTTTTTATGGCATGCCTATTGTATGCCAGGGCCTGGGCTCAGTATTTTTCAGATATGTTTCATTTGTTCCTCACAATAACCCTGGAAGGCAGATGTGATTATTCTCCCATTTCATGGGGAAACCGAGGCAGACTGTTTTTGTTTTTTTTTCCTGAATCAGTAAGTGGTCTAAGTGCCTGAGGCTGGATCCAAACTCAGTCCAAAATGGCTAATGGGGAAAGCCACTAAGATTTTTTTAAAGATCATGGAAACGTGAAGAGCTGAGAAAAATGTGCTTTGCAAGCCTCCCTACAGAAAGATGAGTCAATGGGTGTGAAATACTACACATAAAGTCAGACTCAACTGATGTGTAGCTTTTTTTGCCTGCCCCCTAACCCTAGGAGTCCCCAAGGCTTGGCCTGGCCATGCTGGGGGATGGAAAAGTCCAGCTTTTTTTTCCTCTGGACATTCTCTAACAGGGCGGCCCCCTGAGCTCCCCTGGGGAAAAATGTTTCTATGCATGAGACCACCTGCAGCCTTGGTCTCTCAAACACTTATCCACTAGGTGTCCTGCAGATGCACATGTCCTAAACACCCTGTTATTTCCAGGCACGACCGCTCCTCTGAACTCTCAGTTCCTACCCAGTTTGCCATCATGCATTCCCCCAGGGCAGCCTCAGGAACAAGGTTCTCCCTACACTCTCATGCCTGCTCTGGTCATGCCCTGGCTGTTCTTTTGGCCTCTCTGACCCTACAGTGACCATTCACCAACCACAGCTCAGATCTGATCACTCAGCGGCCCCCCCCCACTGCCTATCTGGAGCATCATCAAATATAAAATCCTCTGCATGTGGTCCCACATACCTTCTCCTTTCTCTGCTCTGCAGAACAGGGGAGCTGAGTTTCCTGCTCCAGGCCAGATGCCCTCAGCTCTATGTCCCCCCTCAGCCTTCCTCACCACCTTCCCTTCAAAAGTACTGGTATCTCTCTAAGGTGCATGTTGTCTCTGCCTCAAGGAGAATGAAGGTAAGCTCTCTGAGGGCATCAACCATTATCTTGTTTTTATCTTGGTAGCTTCAGAGCCTAACACAAAGCAGTCCCTTAATGAATGCTGGTTAACTTATTTGCTCTTTTTCTCTTTCTTTTAAAAGGTCTGCTAAAAGAGCTGCCTCTGGTAAGAAAACAGGAAGAGATATATTCAGAAGTCAAGGTGATGGAAAATTATATCAAAAATAATTTTAAGAAAAGATCCCTTCGAACAGGATGAGATATTACAAAACTGAAGAAAGACCTACGTTCCAATGATTAAAAAAAGGAAAAGAAGAGTCTGCACAGCAGGGGCCTTCGAGCTTGACTAACGTTCTAGAACGCAACATTTCACACCAGTGTGAAGGGCTTTCCAGAAGAGGAAGTGGTGTTCACAAAGACCAAACATGCCCTGGTCCAGAACACATCCCGTCAGACCAACGTCATTGTCCTTCCCTTTCTTTCTTAAGCCAGAATGGTCAAAGAAGAATATGGTATGAATGAAGGAAGCATTCAGGAGGCTCTCAGTGTGCCAAGGCCTGGGTCAAGTGCTGGGGATACAACAGGGAGGGAGATCGTCTCTGCCCTTCCAGCGCTCCCAGGCTGCTCAGGAGACAGTACATGGGGAACACCTTAGCTGCAGGTCTAGAAAATGCAAAGGTCTCCTGGGCCTTCAGGGGCAGCAGCAAGGCAGCTGGTCCAGCCTCATCTTTACGCCATTTCCACTGATGGAATCCCATCTGCTTCTGATGCTGAACCACCACACGGGGCCGAGGACTCTGGCAGCTGTATGGCCTTGTTTAGGTCCTCACTCCCTCTGGCTGCAACCCCTGCAGGAGCAGGCCCCAGGCTGCATTTCCCAGGATGGCCAGAGCTCTTTCCCAGCTGATTCAAAAGTGGGACTAAAACGCAGGTCTTCCTGAGTTCCACCAGGCAGGGCTGCCTTTCATGAAGAACTGGGGGATGGGGGACTTGCTTCACCTCTGGAAAGTTTAATCATTCTGAATGAATCATAAATCCTCGGGCCTGCCCTCCAAGACCACCCCAATGTATACCCTCACTTCCATGTTGCTTCCACCAGACTGGGAGCTTTGGGGGACAATTTTCTGTATCTCCAGCACTCAGCACAGGGCCTGGCACACATTAGGTACTTAATAGATGTTACAAAGGAAGCAGGAGCAGGAAACCACCAGCCAATGACACAATGACAACCATGTGGTCGATGGAAAGAACACAAGCAGCTACACTGAACAATGTACAGTGGTGACTAGGCCTGGACCCACCCACGGGGCCTGCACCAGATGTGGAGGCCCAAAGAGCGGCCGATGGACGCCTGCCAGGCAGGAGACGGCTGCCGGAGCGGTGACATGCACACCAAAGTGTCGAGCAGAGCGTGGCTGTGCTGGGAGGAGTGACTTCAGAGAAGCCAATGCCAAGTGAAGGGAGCAGAACCAGGAGAAGGCCTGCACAAGACTGAGCTGCTCTGACCCAGACAATGGCCCAAGACCATTCCCAGGGACTCAGAGGAAGAAATGCATCCCCCTCCAGAGAAAGGACAGAGGGACCCCAGGAATGAACGGAAGCTGGTTTCTTTCTTTCTCCTGCTTTATTTTTAAGCCTTGGAACACAGCTACCATGGAAATCTGTTGTATGCCTCTCTGTATTTACAATCGGGTTTTCTTTTTCTTGCCCTGTCAATGAGTGGGGAAGAGGTAGGAGGAGAAAGAGAATTTGGGCCTGAAGATAAAATAAAGCAGAATGAAAAGTTTTTAAAAAGAAATGTCCACGTGCTTGGCTACAGTGTTTCCTCTCCCTGAACCTTTGTTATTGAGGATGGCTCTCTGGGAAACAGAAGGGCACATCAGGAAACAAAGGTGACATAAACAAGAGAGTGCAATAAAACTGTATTTAAAAATTAAAAAAGGAAACAAGCTGTGAGGAAGAGAGGGCCGAAGGTTCTGACCTGGATGAGGAGATTCCACAAGAGACTCAGGGGCCCCTGGGTAATCTTACTCTCCAATGGCAAAGGTCTTTCTAGCACTCCAGAAAGTCAGAACTGCTGGTTTTCTGTGAATGACAAAAACAAACATCATGCTGTCTATGGCAGCAGTCTGTAGGACGATATACTGGTATTTAGGCCCAAGGCTCCTGATCAAGAGGTGGAGACCAGCCTAAGACGCAACACCTCCCTCAGAACTGTTCCACATCAGCTCCACACAAGCGAGCAGCCTTCCCAAGGACAACTCTCCCCTTCTGAGGGTTTTGTGATGACTTCTTAAAACATCACTTGCAACTGAGAAATTCAAAGTTTTAAATATTCTGAATGAATCTGAATCCTGTTGAGGACATGCCCTAGCTGTGTAAGCCGAGGTACATCATTTAACCTCTCTTCCCTCAGTTTTCTCAGCTATAAAATGGGGATAAAGTAGACAGTGGTAACCTAATGAAACATTCTGCAAACACTGAAGTAGAAGGAGCTCTTATTATTCAGCTCACACACAGCAGAGGGTCACCAACTAACGAGCACCTTACAGAAACAGAAACAGAAAGAAAAGTCATTCTGGAGCGTCTGACTTTGGGCAGGATAACTGGCTCCTGAGCTGCCTGGCCTCTCAAGTGTTCAGCAGAAAGTTAATAACTATTTCTAAGAAAGCATCAGAGGCCTTGGAAGCTCTCCAGGCCAGGGCCTGGGCCTGAAAAGCACCTGACAGGGCCCGTCCAGAGTCTACAGGACTGCTATCACAACAAGAAGGGCTGGGGGAGCCTGGTCCCCGAGGCGTCTGGGCAGGAGGAATGGCCCCTCCTCCCCCCCCACGCCCTTTGTTCCCAAGTCTGACAAGAGTCACCCTATGGCCAGGCCTCTGCTCCCATTGCTCATGTCCCAGCCCCCCCCCCCCAGAGCTTTCCACCCACCTGACAAGGGGTCCTTCCAAAGCCCAGGCATGACACTGTCTCAGGCTTAGCCAGCTAGCTTCTGCCTCCCTATTGCACACCTAGCCCAATGTGCCATTTCACCTCCACCCCGATGCCCTTGAACAGCCTGTTCCTCAGGCCTGGAAGGCACTCACCTCTTTGATGCTTGGATCCTCATTTCCTTCAAGGGCCAGGCCATGTGCCAACTTTTCCAGAAAAGCCATCCTGGTCACCCTTCCCTCCTTCATGGTGACTACATCCATCTGTTTACATGGGGCCTGGTGGTCTAGCAGGATTTCATTCCATCTTTCTAACCTTAGCACCTGATCCAGGGTCTTGTAGGCACTTAATGTCTGTCTGCAGATATACCACTTTTTCAACTTTCTTTCCATACTGGGCTACTACCCTCACAAAATTCCTGAAGCACCCACTGGGCTGCAGGTCCTTCCATGCCCTGCCCCCCCTGGAAGGCCTTGGTGTCGCAGAGCAAATGGCCCAAGGCTCCTTCCCCAAGGACATCAACTCCCTTCACAAAAGGTGTGGAGACCAGCCTAAGTAAGACATAGCACCTTCAAGCAGCATTCCCAATCCAAGGACAACTCTCCCCTTCTCAGGGTTTTGTGATGACTTCTTAAAACATCACTTGCAACTGAGGAATTCAAAGTTTTAAATATTCTGAATATTTGCCATTGCTAACCCACCAATATTTATCTTTGGGTAAAAGATACAATTACACATTTGGAATTAAAATCTGTTTACTAAGTCACGTTACTTTTGACTTATCCAAATCCAGCAGCAATTAAAGTGACCATAGGAGGGCCTTAAACGCCCTGGTCCAGACTCGTCCTAATGTAGGTCCCTCATGGCCCCTCCACCTCTCCCCATCTGGGTCAGTTTTCTGCCCGTAGTATCAATGACTGTGGCCTAGGAGCAGTTGGCCTGGAGGAAAGCACAAGATGTGAACCCAGAGTGGCCCAGGAGGTCACCCAAAGTAAACCATGTTCCATTCTGCCCCCCACTTGTATAGAAGAGCACATTTGTCTGAGGTTCCTAGTCTGGCCAGACCCTCCCACTCATCCAACCCATACATGGGCTATCACAGCAAGCTGCCTTCAATCTACAAGAAATGTGCCAGGCCCTGGGGTACAAGTACAAAGAGTGACATGGTCCATGCTCTCAAAGGGCTCACACCCTAATGGGGAGCCAAGGAGAGGAAGGGACTGAACGCAGACAGAGGCTGTCGCTAAATGTAAGATGGCAGGAGGGAGAAAATCAAGAGATGTCTGAGCTGTGAGGCTGCAGTGGGGGTGGGGGCACTCCAGGCATGGTGAGAGCAGGCCCAGGGTCACGAATGAGAGCCAGATGGCCAAGCGTGGCAAGTGTATGAGGGCCAGTTCCTGCCCTCTGCCTTCCTGTCACCACCCATACCTTTCTTTCCCTTTGTCTTTAAAAAGGAACCTGGACCATGGTCTTCTAAGAGGCCTCCAAATGGCCCTGTTGGACCTTCCGGAGAGAGAGAGAGGAGCTCTTGGCACTGTCTCCAGGCCCTCACCATTCATCTGCTCCTCATACCCTCCAACTGGCCTTTGGCCTTCATCCCTGCAGCCCGCTGACCCTGGGAAAGTTCACTGGCAAGAGCACAAGGCCTGGTCTCTGGTCACCTTTTTGACTTCTTGGACCCTGGAGCATAGCTGTGGATGCCATCCCCTTGTCCTAGGCTCTAAGCACAGGCCAAGGCCAGGGACCCTGAGCCACCTCATCTCCTCTACAACCCTGGCTTCTCTACCTCCTCTCAGTCCTTCTTCCCACTTCCAGGAGCAGGGCACCTCCCATGTTCACTCCATCACTCCTTCACAATATTGATGGCATCACCATTCCCCAGCCTTCAAACTTTAATCTGAACATATGATCACAAATTCTGCTTATCTGCCCCATATAATTTCCCTCAGACAGAAAAATTGTAACGTGTATTATACATTGAAGTTAATTTAAATATAGTGACTAAGAAAGTTTGGTGGGTTGATTTTTTTTTTTACTGCTGTTCAATGTTAATCTGTTAGTAAAGCTTTTTTAAAAGTACCACAATATCTCCTGGAAGCAGTAAAACTTGTTGGGAAAACTGGAAAACAGTATGGCAGAAAATGGGCATAGACCAATACCTTATGCCATTTACCAAAATAAGGTAAAAATGGATAGAAATGACCCAGAAACGACCCAGAAATAAAGAGAGATATTACAAGAAAATTTGAAGGTTATGAAATATATTACTTATTAGACTTATGGAGAGGCAAACAATTTATTAATAAACAAAAGAAGAGTTGGGTAATTTCAATTACATTAAATTAAAAAGGGCTTGTATAAATTAAACAAATGCAGCCAAGATCAGAAGGAAAGCAGAAATTGGAAGTTTTTGTAGACAGTTTTTCAGGTAAAGGTCCTATATCTCAAATATATAAATAACTTTGTCAAATCTATAAGAATACAAGTCATTTCCCAATTGATAAATGGTCAAAGGATATGAACAGGCAGTTTTCCAATGAAGAAATCAAAAAAATTTATAGTCATACAAACAAATGCTCTAAATCATCCCTGATTGGAGAAATGCAAATTTTTTAAAACAACTTTGAGATATCAATTTGCACCTACTGTAATAGCTAAAATATTTGAAGGGGAAAGTAACAAATGTTGAAGGGTATGTGAAAGAACTGGGGCACTAATCCATTGTTGGTGAAATTGTGAACTGATCCAACCATTTTGGGGAAAGATTTGGAATCATGCCCAAAGAGTTATGAAACTGCCTATTCCTTCATTCATTCATTTTGTTTTGTTTTATTTTTTGGAGGGGGGAAGGCAGGGCAATTGGGGTTAAGTGACTTGCCCAAGGTCACACAGCTAATTTTTGTGTGTGTGTGTTAAGGGTCTGAGGCTGGATTTGAACTCAGGTCCTTCTGACTCCAGGGCCAGTGCTCTATTCACTGGACCACCTAGCCGCCCCCTGCCTATACCCTTTTACCCAGCAACACCACAACTAAGTCTATTTCCAAAGATGATTAGGGAAAAAGGAAAATAACCTACATGTTCTAAAATGTTTATAGCAGCTCAAAGCACTGGAACTTGCTGATGCCCACTAACTGGGAAGCAGCAGAACAAGCTGTAGCATATGATTGTGATGGCATACTTCTGCATCGTAAGAAATGATAAGCTCGGTGGTCTTAGAAAAACACGGAAAGACTTATACAAAATAAATAAGAGGGAAATGAATGGAACCAAGAGAAGACTGTGTACTGTAACAGCAATGTTGTTGTAAGGACAACTTTGAGCAAATAAGTCATTCTGACTATTCCAAGTATCCAAATTGACTATAAAAAACAGATGAAGAGGGCGGCTAGGTGGCGCAGTGAATAGAGCACCGGCCCTGGAGTCAGGAGGACCTGAGTTCAAATCCAGCCTCAGACACTTAACACAAAAACTAGCCGTGTGACCTTGGGCAAGTCACTTAACCCCAACTGCCTTCCAAAAAAAAGCAAAAAAAAAAAAAAGAACAGATGAAGAAAGATGTTATCTGCATTCAGACAAAGAACAGATAATTGTGTTTAATGGTAGCCATCTCTAGGGTGGGGAAGGGAAGGAAAAAATAGAAAAAAATTAGATGACTTTGCTTTTTATTTTAAAAGAATAGCAAGTTGTACATAATAGATTTGCAATTTTATGTACAATCATCTTTATTTTTTTATCATACTACGTAATGGAAATTGTTTTATTCCACAAATTAAAAAAAAAGAAACAGAGTCACTGATTCCATCCTCACCCCAGGACCTTTCCACTCACTGCCAGGATTGCTGCAATGGCCTAGGACCTCATCCTAGGCCACATTTTCTTACATGGCACTATTCTCGGTCAAGAAGATACATTAACAATAATAAAAATCCATTTGGGTAGATGAGTCACTCAAGTGTATAGCCCCTTTGGCTAAAGAATGCCACTGCGTGGCACACACGCCAAGGAAGCCACAGCCAGAAGTAAAAGGTGGAGATGGCGCAGTAGCCAAGGACTGGCACAATTGAATAAGTCTTGACCAATGAACAAAAGACAACAAATGTGTGGGAGGAGCAGACACAAAACATGGCAACTGAAAAAGCCAAGAAGGCACTGGGGGCTGGCCAGCCTAAAGCACCCACGGGAGCCTGCCTGGGCTTCTCTGTTCCATGGGACCAGGGCAGTGGAGGGCCCTATTGGAATGATAGCAATCCTGGAAAAGGCCACCAAATGGGACCGTATGATATGACAGGTTAGATCTTCAATTAGAGGCACAAAGAAGAAATCACCTTCCAAACCTATGACTTGGGGGAGAGTTCACGACTAAACATGACCATGCAAGATAAAAGGGAGAGTTCTGGTTATACAGAACTTAACAGCTTTTGCACAAACAAATCTAATGTAGTTAAAACCAGAAAGGAAACAAGTTAATGGGGAAAAAGCAGCTGTCTTCTCTGATGAAAGTTTCATATATAAACAGCCAATTCCAATTTGGAAGACTATAAGCACCATTTCCCAAGCGCTATTCAAAGAATAAAAACAGCCAGTGTTCTAAGAAATTCAACCCATCAATGGTTAACAACATGGAAAAAATGCTCTAAGTCACTAATAACTAAAGCAACTGGGAGGCACCACCTCACACCTATCAGATTGGTAAAAATTACAAGAGAGGAAAACAACAAACATCCTAAGTAGGATTCTTGAGAAAGCAAATACATTAGAGCATTGTTGGTGGAGTTGTGAACTTTCCAGCCATTCTGGAGAGCAGTTTGGAACTGTGTCCCAAAAGTTACTAAGCCATACATAATTAGACATGTACCCCAAAGAAATCAAAGAAAGAAGAAAGGTAACCACATGTCCTAAAATATTTAGCTTTTTTCACACTAGCTCCAAATCGGAAACTAAGGAAGGAATCTCTTCTTACTGGGGAATAGCTAAGCACCTTGTGGTGCAAGAATGTAATGGAATATTATTGTGCTGAAACTGATGAAATGGACAATTTCACAAGAAACTAAGAAGGAGACAAAGGGAGCAGAAACAAGCGCTAGCACACATCCAGAGGAGTGAAGGTGAAGCCTCCACTCACCTGGTGATCAACATAAATGTAGAGACAGACAGGCACCGCACTGTCAGGCCTAGCCAATCTGTTCTACAGGACTACTTAAGAGGAGGGCCTTGTTTTTAGGGGACTAAAGTTGCTGGAGGGGACAGTGGGAAGGACAAAGGAAAGTAAAAATATATAAATGTATTTTTAAAATGAAAAAAATAAATAAAATTGTTATTAAAAATAATTTATAATGCACAGTGCTTTACTAAAACACTTTTCTCACATTAACCCCACAAGGTAAATAGTGTTATCACCATTTTAAGGGTGAGGAAATTTACACTGAGGGAGGTCAACAAATTAGCCCCAATCATTCAATTCATTCATTCAATAACTTTATAAAGCACCTACTATGTGACAGGCTATGTGTTTATCCTGTGAATAAACAGAAGAACTACCCAAGAAAGGTCTTGACATCACCAATAACCAGGAGTGGTTACTGATCCACAGCCAGACATCCTAGAGAACAAAGCCAAACGAGCCTTAGGAAGCACTGTGAAAAATCAGGCCAATGGAGCGTAGCTATTAAAATCCCTAAAAGATGATGTAGTTAAAAGTGCTGCACTCAACAGGCCAGCAATAGCAGCCACTGGATTGCAAAAGAGCAGTTTACATCTCAGTCCTAAAGGGTAGCAATGCCAAAGAATGTTCAAATTACTGAACATCTGTGCTCATTTCACCCACCAGCAAAGTGAAGATTCTGCAAGCCAGGCTTCAGCAACATGAGAACCAAGAACTACCAGAAGAGCAGGTTGAGGAATCAGAGACCAAACTGCCAACATTTGATGGCTCATGGAGAAAGCAGGGACTTCCAGAAAAACATCTTCTGCTTCACTGACTCTACTAAAGCCTTTGACTGTGGCAAGGCCTCAGAGAGACAGGAGGACCAGATCACCTGACTTGTCTCCTAAGGAATCTGCAGGTGAGCCAAGGAGCAAACTTAGAACCAAACGTGGAGCAGTTACTTGGTTAAGATTGGAAAAGGGGTACTGCAAGGCTCTATCACCTCATTCATTTCACTTCTATGTAGAGCACATCATATGAAATGCCAGGCTGGAGGAATCCAAAGCTGGAATTAAGTGTATAGCCCCTTTGGCTAAAGAATGCCACTGCGTGGCACACACGCCAAGGAAGCCACAGCCAGAAGTAAAAGGTGGAGATGGCGCAGTAGCCAAGGACTGGCACAATTGAATAAGTCTTGGCCAATGAACAAAAGACAACAAATGTGTGGGAGGAGCAGACACAAAACATGGCAACTGAAAAAGCCAAGAAGGCACTGGGGGCTGGCCAGCCTAAAGCACCCACGGGAGCCTGCCTGGGCTTCTCTGTTCCATGGGACCAGGGCAGTGGAGGGCCCTATTGGAATGATAGCAATCCTGGAAAATGTCAACAATCTCAGATACAAAGAGGAAACCACTCTGAAGGCAGAAAGTGAAGAGGAATTAGGAAGCCTCTTGATGAGGGGGAAAGAGGAGGGTGTAAAAGCTGGACTGAAGCTTAACATCAAAAAACCTAAAATCTTGGTAACTGGTCCCATCACTTTCTGGCAAAAAGAGGTAAGGAAAAAATGGAAGCAGTGTCCACTTTTTATATTCTTGGGCTCAAAGATCACTGCAAATGGTGACTGCAGCCTGGGAATTAAAAGATGCTTGTTCCTTGGAAGGAAAGGCAAATGTGGAGAGCAGGCTAAAAAGCAGAGATGACCTTGCTGACAAAGGTCTGTATCGTCAAGAGCTGTGGTTTTCTCAGTAACAATGCATGGCTGTGAGAGCTGGCCTATGAGGAAAGCTGAAGGCTGCAGCATTTTCAAACTGTGATGCTAAAAAAGACTTCTGAGAGTCCCCTGGACAGCAAGGAGATCAAGTCAGTCAATACTTAACAAAATTAACCCACACTATTCATTGTGCAGCTAGGTGGAGCAGCAAAGTATAGGACTTGGAATCAGAAAGACTCATCTTCATGAATTCAAAACCAGCCTCAGACATTTACTATCCCTATGTTCCTGAGCAAGTCACTTCACCCTGTTTGCTCAGTTTCCTCATCTGTAAAATGAGCTGGAGAGGGGCAGCGAAGTGGCGCAGTGGATAGAGCACCAGCCCTAGAGTCAGGAGGACCTGAGTTCAAATCTAGTCTCAGATACTTAACACTTACTAGCTATGTGACCTTGGGCAAGTCACTTAACCCCAACTGCCCTGACTTTCCCACTCCAAAAAGACAAAAACAAAATGAGCTGGAGAAGGAAATGGCAAATTGCTCCAGTATCTTTTCCAAAGACTCCTCAAATGGACTCATGAAGAATCTGGCTCATGTAAATGAAATGACTGAACAACAAAATACTGGGAGGACAAATACTGAAGCTTAAATACATCTTGCCACATAATGAGAAGACAGGACTTATCAGAAAACCTTTATGTTGGTAAAGGTTGAAGGTAAAAGGAAGCAGCCACAGCAGAAGAGGAGATGGACAGAGAGCATCGTGGAAGCGACAGCCATGAGCTTAGATGGACTTTCGAGACAGTGGAAGACAGCAGGGCATGGCATGGTCCATGGGATCAGGAAGAGAGTCAGACATGCCTGAACAACATGTGTCAGGCACTGTCTGAAGTGCTGGGGATACAAAGAGTTTTTGCAAAACATAGTCCCTGACCCCAAAAGCTTACAATCTGATGGAGGAAACACCACACAAACAAATTGATACAAAAGTTATATACAGCACAAATAGGAAATAATAGAGGAAAGCTGCTGGAATTAAGGTGGGGCTGGAGAAGGCTTCCTGGAGAAGAGGGGATTTTAGGTGGGACTTAAAAAGGAAGCG
>JAQQSW010012121.1:0-12596 GCA_028646575.1 Pseudocheirus occidentalis | reverse complement strand
AGAAAGAAAGACAGAAAGGAAGGAAGAAGGAAGGAACGAAGGAATGAAGGAACAAAGGAAGGAAGAACTGGGCAAGATGTTGGTGGCAAGTTGTCAACTGGAAAACTGGCCTCCAATTTAAAGCACCTCTCCATAACCCTTCCCACTCCGAGACCAGAAGTAAATCATTAGTAAATTCAGTCTTATAGCTTCTGAACTGAGGCTCCACACCTGCTCCCTGAGGCTAAACCAGCAGAGAGATCCCTGATGTCTAATTCCGCCTCTGTGTGCATATATTGATATATACATGCATGTACATACAGCAATTGCTATCTTAGGACTAAAGATTCATATCTGAAGAAAACTCAGAGGTCACATCATTTAACCCTCTCATTTTAAAAATGAGGAAACTGTGGTTTGCAACCAAATGTGGTTCTGTGTATTTAAGGGACGGATAGCATTTAACATGAGAATCATTAAGTAACTGTAATGAGATCTGAACTGATTTAATGACTAAATTAATGAAGAAATGAATGAAAAGTCATTTTTGAATATTTCTCATTTGTCAGGCTCTGTGCTAAGTGGGAGTAAGAGAGAGACAAGAAGAAAAAAGAGTCTCTACCCTCAAAGAACCTACATTCTAATAGAGGATGATATGATATAAAGTGGAACTAGAATTGGAAGGGAGGTAAAGTCTGGGGAAGGTAGGGCTTTGGAAAGGCAAGAAAGCAGAGTATGAGAGTATTATCAGACTCTAATAGAAACAGTTCTTGAGGATCACACGTTGACTTTAAAACAACGAAGTAATATTTTCTACATTGTGTCATAGTTTATTCAGTTTGTTCAGTCGGCCGATTTATACATTAACCTGGTTTAGATCTCAGTAGGGAGTTTTACAGGTCAGGGTAGGAAGAATTTGACATGGCTTGTGCAGTGGACTAGTAACAGGCAGACTAAGGTGAAATTTCACCTATGGGATTTCAGGACACAAGAATAGAATTTGAATCATTCAAGAGGAGGTTGGAAGAGTTCAGTGAAGGGTGAGCCCTGTTTCTGCTGTATCATGCTGCTACATGTTGGTGTCAAGTGGCTTGTACACAATAAGCATATAAAATCCTTCTTGATGAATTGATCAACTTGAAATCACCAATCAATTCCATCTTATTGTGACACATGATAGCAATCAGATTTTTCTGTGCAAAGTAGGTAAGCAGTGACAATTATCTGGACAGAGTTCTTTGTTTTGGTTATCACCTCCCCCCCTCCATTGAATGCATTATATCATTAAAGAAAACATTATATTTGCATCTAGAAGAATAGAAAAGAGCTGTCCTGCAATGTCTGAATTTGCAGCTTTAGCATTTCATTATCCTAGAGGCTTCCCACAGTTTCATTGACTCTTAGTGACTATTTTTTTTCTTAAAAAATTATTTGCTTAACTATTAGAATATGTTGAGCAGAATTAAAGGCATTACCAAGAAAGTATGGATTAGACAGGCTTCCATATGATAAATAGTGTCTCCTCTTCTTGGCACCAGAAGAAGGAAATAGAAGGAAAAAAAGTTGCAGAAAGGTAGATCCTTTTCTCGTAATTGTATTTTTTTCCAATTACATGTAAAGACCATTTTCAACATTAATTATTGTAAGATTTTGAATTCCAGATTTTTCTCCCTCACTCTCTTCCCTCCTCACAAGCAATCTGATATACACTATATCTGTACAATCATGTTAAAAATGTGTGTGTTCCTATTTGTGTCTACTGGTAATCATCTCTATGGTGCCGGGGGTAGGGAAGAAAAAAGAAATTTACACAATAACTTTGATGTGTATTAGAAAGGAATAACAAGTTGTGCATAGTTTTGCAATTTTATGTACAATCATCTTTTTTATTTCACTGTTACAGAAATGTGCATTGTATTTCATGAATTAAAGACATTTTAAAATCAGTATTGCATATGGACCTGGAGTGTAGTATCTATGAACCAAGGTAAACTGGATGTGGTCAAATGGAAGATGCAAAGATGAAACATAGACATCTTGGGTATCTGTGTGCTTAAATGGATGGGAATGAGAGAATTACATTGTGATAAACCTTGCATGTACTACTGTGGGCAAGAATCCCTTAGAAGAAATAGAGTATTTCTCATAGTCAATAAAAAAGGTAAGAAAAGATGTATTGGGGCATAGTTACAAAAATGACAAATGGCATCTGTTCAAATCCAAGGGAAAATGTTCAACATCACAGCAATATAAGTCTATACTCCAACAACTTATGCCAAAGAAACCAAAGTTGATCAGTTGTATGAAGACTTAAAACATTTTCTGGAAATAGCACCAAAAATATGTCACATTCATCACAGGGAATTGGAATGCTAAAGTAGGAAATCTAAAGATAATTGGAATAGGGCAAATTTGGCTTTGGAGTATAAAATGAAGTAAGGCAGAGACCAAATGAGTTTGATCAAGATAACTTGCTGGTCATATCAACCCCTTTTCTAGCAACCAAAGGAAACACTACCCATGGACATTACTGGTAAGTCAATATCAAAATTAGGTTGATTATATATTCACAGTCAAGGTAGAGAATATAGTTAGTTAAAACAACCCCTAGAGCTAACTATGGATCAGATTATGAGCCTCTTCTTGTAAATTCAGACTCAAATTGAAGAAAGTAGAGAAAATCATTGGACTATATAGGTATGACCTGAATAGCATCCCTTATGAATATGAAGTGGAAGTTTTGAATAGATTTAAGGGATTAGATATGATAGACAGAGTACTTGGAGAACTGTGGACCAAGGTTGACAATATTGTCCCAGAGGGAAAAAAAAACATTCCAAAGAAAAAGAGAAAGAAAGTAAAATGGTTGCGTCATAAGGTTTTTACAAATAGCTGAGAAAAGAGGGAAAATAAAAGATAAAGGAGAATGAAAAAGACATACCCAAATGAATGCAGAAATCCAGAGAATGTCAATGAAACATAAGAAGATTTCCTAGACAACCAATGCAAAGAAATAGAAGAAAACAGTAGAATGGGGAATATGACAGCTCATCAAGAAAATTAGAGACATTAAGGGAATATTTCATCCAAAATGGGTTATGATAAAAAAAAGATGATTGATAGGGAGTTATCATAAGGAGAAGAAATGGGAAGAATTCACAGAACTGTACAAGAAAGATCTTAATATCACTAACAGCAAAAATGGTATGGTTATCGATCTAGAGTCAGATATACTGAAGAAATGGAGTCAAGTTCACCTTTTGAAGCACTGTTATCAATAAGGCTACTGGAGGTGACAGCATTCTAATTGAGATATTTAACATTCCAAAAGATGATGCTGTCGAAGCAGTGTTAATGTGGCAGAAAGGGAGGATGCAGTTGTACAGCTGAAGACAGTATGCCCCAACATATGTGACATGCAGGGGATAGGTGCTTCCAGGGGGAAAGGACGTGGTTCTTACACTGGAGGGAGTGGTTGGGCACCTTTCTCCCCCAACACGGTTGAATGCTCCCCACCAGCTCCTCCTTATGGCATGTAGGAATAGAAGTGGTCAATTAAATGGCATTGTGAAATATAAGCACTTAGCCCTTTTCTCTGGTGGAGGGTTCTAACCTTTTGGCAATGATTTCAATTCATTGTTTATGGGATAATTTATACTACTTTTACCTTATGTGTAAATTCTGTTTTTTGTTATGAAAGTTTGATGAATTCTTAATTTTTCTTGAACAAAATGAGAGATAATAAAAAATAGGAAAACTGCACAATGGTGACTGGATAAGAGAAGATGAGGGTGGTTAGGTGGCACAGTGAATAGAGCACCAGCCCTGGAGTCAGGAGGACCTGAGTTCAAATCCAGCCTCAGACACTTAACACAAAAACTAGCCATGTAACCTTGGGCAAGTCACTTAACCCCAACTGCCCTCCAAAAAGCAAAAAAAAGAAAAGATCAACTTATATTCCAATCCTAAAAAGGGCAATGCTGAAAACCCCCCTCATCTTTCACAGCAGCAAGATTATGTTTAACATTCTGCAAACTAGGCTTCAGTGATATTTGAAATGAGAGTTACCAGAAGAACAGGTTGGCTTTTGAAGAGATAGAAGTATACACACACACACACACACACACACACACACACACACAAAATGGAGTGCTGTATAGTCAACACTTTCAAAATCTGATGCTGGAAAAGATTTTTGAGAATCTCTAAGATAGCAAGGAGATCAAATCATCAATACTTAAAGAAATTCATTCAGACTATTTGCTAGAAAGTAAAAATACTCAAGCTTTAGCACTTTGGCCATATGGTGAAGAGATAGGACCCTGGATGTTAAGGAATATTGAAGGTCAAAAAAAAGGTGATGGTAGGGTATAAGTTGGATGGTGTCATGGAAACAATGAACATGAGCTTCAACAGACTTTAGGAGATACTGGAGTATAGAAGGACCTGAGCTGCTATGGTGCATGTGCTCACAAAAAGTAGGATATGACTAAATGAACAGTAAAAACAATATAGCAGACACACTGTGTGGTCCTTTGTCTCTCTGAGGTTTCGCCATTTTGTGATTTTGGCTATAAGAACTCGTGAAACTGATTTAAGGTAGAATCAACCAATCTTCCCCAGCAATAAGGTGCTTCATCTCTACTGTCTACATAGAAATGAGATCTTGTGATGGGCTCGAGAATGAAGCAGCTCATTTATTTGTAATTGCTTATCAGGAAGAGAATGATCCCATATTGGACACATGCCTGACTTGAGAGTTAAGTCCTGTTTCTGAAAGAAATGCACTTGTTCTTTTCTAGGCTGCACACCAAACTTCCTCTAACAGGACCATGCTCTTAAATTTAAAGTCCCACTCCAGTCCTGAAATTCATGGGGTAGAAAAGCCATTTGTGCCAGTAGTCTATTCACCAACCAGAAGACTCTTTTTTTTTCTTTTTGGAGGGCAGTTGGGGTTAAGTGACTTGCCCAAGGTCACACAGCTAGTTTTTTGTGTTAAGTGTCTGAGGCCGGATTTGAACTCAGGTACTCCTGATTCCAGGGCTGGTGCTCTATTCACTGTGCCACCTAGCCGCCGCCAACCAGAAGACTCTTTGCAGAGCCAGCTGTGTGTGTGTGTGTTTACTATGATATGAATGACTTTATATAAATCATTAATTTTTAAAAATGGTAAATTGCCAGTACCCATAGCATATCCCTTAGATTCTCAATTGAATTGATGATACCTAGAGCCAACAGGTCAAGGATTAATGATTTCTCCATTGTAAGAATTTCCTTCTGCAGTACAGACAGTGACCAATTGCAAGCTATTGTCTTGGACAGTTACTTTAGGCTTCAAGGGATTAAGGGACATTCACATGGTCATTCACCTATCAAGACTAGAGTATCTTGTGGACTCCAAGTTGAGCATTCTACCCACTATCCCATCCTCCTTCTCAGCAGCCATAGGAGGCACTCTATAAATATTTATTCAATGAATAAATGAATAAACTGTGAATAAGAAAGGCATTTCCCACCCTTGCATCATTATATACATGAAAGAGTGATCAATGATGCCATTCCATGTGCTAAATAGCAGAAGTGTTAATTGAATGCAAACCAGGAAATACATATTAATATATTCCTACCACACTGCCCATATTGGAATTCACTTCCCTGGGATTGATAAACCTGTTAGTTTATGCAAGCTGAGCAACTGAGAAAGGCTAAGGCAGACAATATTTTCAACTGCTTCTTTCTCCTTCTGTTGCAGACCTCCTGGCACTTCAACACACACTTATTCTAGCATGAACTTTCCCTCCCTACATATATATGATTAAATCAAAGCTGAGTAGGTGCCACACCAGAAATGACCTCTCAATAGGGGTGACATTAAGTCTGTTTTGTGTGCTTTGTGCTCGGGAATCACATTCTATCTGCTTTTCCCAAAAGCACCCATCCAGTAAATACTCCCATAAGTCTTTGCTCATCAAGTTCCTTTATGTCCATGACTTTGGGGCTGTGGGAGAAAAAGAAAGAACCAGCTTTAAGCTTTGCTCTTTTAGCACTTGCAGATTGCATTTTTTTCTCTTCATGGAACTGAGAAACACATAAAGATAAAGTTATTATGACACATAAGAAAGAAGAAAAGAATGAGTGTGAGATGTGGGATATTGGATATTTGGAGGGTAAAATTCCTTCGCTATTGAAATGAGTCAGGATGTGTTTTTTTTAAGAAAACAATACTTTTTTCACTCTTGAAGAATGAACATTATTTTAAAATAGACCCAGTGCCTTATTTTATCTTTTCCTCTTCTTTGTGTTTGATCACTTCCTACACCGAGTGTAATAAAATCTTATGAGGCACGAGCAATGCCTCCCTCATCTGACTGCATTCCACCTTGAGTCACATCACACTCAACTTGCTGAGATTTTAAATGTCAGTGAGAACAGATTTATTAAAATGTGTACAGGTAAATGTGTTTATTCCCTCTGCATAAGTTGCTGAGTTGCTTAATTTTATTTACAACTCTAAAATACCTGAAACATCAGTGTAGATGTGCCAAGCAGGCACTCACACACTCCATTTTGAAAGAGCTCTCCAACAAAACAAGGTGTGTATCCATGACAACCCAGCCCCTCAGATCCATTGGTATGGGAGCAAGATACTCTTTTAGCATTATGTAGATTTTTAAGAAAATGACATGTAGTTCAGGGGAACGAATTTATGAATGCGTAAATGTAACTGTATTTTATATATTTCCATTTATTTATGATTCAGCTGACCTGAGGCAACAAGAAATGATTAATACACATAAATGATAACCAGCCGAATTGATGATTTTATATGTGGCCTTGTGTTTTCACAATTCTATTCTGAGTTTCTGTACAAAGATATTGTTATCAAGATGTTGGTGTTGGTATGTGTGTGTCTGTGGGTATGTGTGTGTGCTTTTAAAGTAAATCCCTAGAATTTGTGTCAATACAAAAGAAAGGAAAAAGATTACCTTAGATTTTGTTCCAATTGTTAAAGAGAGGAAAGCTGAAGGAAAGAAAGCTGAAATACAAATTACACATTAGATGAGAAGAGGATGAATATGTTGCAGCATTCACTGGCATGGAGGGTTTTCTTGGAGAAGAAATATAATGAAACTCAAGTGCCCTGAGTGGCATTCCCATGTGTTTACATGTAGATGAGTTCCTTTATCCTTTGTCCACTTTTGACCATCTCATTAGCTACCACAAGCTGTATTTCAATCAGTGATTGCCTTCCAAGTTCAGTCATTCCCAGCTTCCCCCTGCCTCTCACACATGGTGGATACACGGCTTTGGGGATTTGCTCTTGCTTCTCCTCCACTCCCAATCTAGTGAGCACCAAGTTCACGGCCTTTTACCTGATCATGGATTTGGGCTTGTTTGCTTCCTTTGCCTTTTAATTTTGTACCACACTTCCTACTTCCATCCTCTGCACTTGCCTCTTCGAAGTGTGTCTCTTTGCACATACTGCACATTCTGAGCCAGTCAGATTCAAGAGATATTTCTAGCTCTGGGCAATCTGGACTACTTCTCTAAATTTTATGCAAGAAAATCTTCCGTATTTTAAGGGGTGTGCATGTGTACATGTATTTTTACTCCCTATGTCTTTGTTAACCCCCAAATCCAAAAGGATGAAGTGGCTTAAACTTTGTGATCATGTTTCTCCCTCCCTATGTCCCAGTGAAGTAGGAAAAGAGTGTATCTTGACTCATTTTCAGAATTGTACAAACTGGGGCTCAGAGACAAAGATGATTTGGTTGTGGTCAGAGATAGGATTTGACTTTGGATTCAAACCCAAGTTTCTCAGTTCCAAGCCTGGAACTTGAAACATAATTATAGCTGGCATTTTAAAGGAATTTGAATGTTTACAAAACATTTTTCATACATTATCTCATTTGAGCTGTACAAAAACCTAGTAAACTAGGTAGTAAGTAATTAAATTTTACTCTTTGGAATTTAAAACCCTTAAAAATCTGTCTCTGGATACCTTTCCAGACATTTTTCCTGCATTACTCTCCTGCACAAACTGTCTGGTCTAGCCAAACTAGGTTTTGTGTTGTTCCTCAAACGTGGCATCCAAATGCCCATCTCTAGGCCTCTGCACAGGCTGTCTGTCTATCCCCTTAGAATCCTTCCTCTTCTAATCCCCTTCCCCAGTGTCTAATGCCATCGTCCCTTCTCCTAGTAATCCTTTGCTTATACGTGTACATGTCGACTTCTATGTGTACAATTGACTTCAAACATGGAATGTGTCCGGAAGGCAGGAATTGTTGCTTTATATGCTTTACATCCATAGAACTTGAAATATAGCCAGCATTTAATAAATATTTGGTGATTTATTATTACAATTTAACAAATAAAGAAAATATTAGTGTATTTTAGTCACTTGTCCTTTGGGCCACACACATTATGGGAGACAGAGAAGATATGAGTCCTGATTTTGAAGATTCCAGGGCTAGCATTGTATCTAATTTACAGTAGAGGCTATGAAATTTGTTTAGTTCTATAGACTCCAATGTAAAAATGTAAATTTTAAAATTCCATTTATCACCCAATTATTTTTTAGTAATTATTTAGTCAACAACCTTAGGAACATGATGCTTATGGTCCAGAAAAAGCACCCTTTCACTCTCTGAAAGTGGATGGATGGATGGATGGACACTCATTATTCATAACTTAGTTCTACTAAGGAATGCTTTATTGACTTGTTTGGTCAAATATAAAACCTGATAAAATGTCAAATTACTTGCATTAACAAGAATTTATTGATGGACAATTCACAATCTATGAAGTCCTTCCAGGTGTTTCAAGGGTTGTAATATAAGAAAAAAAAAGAGATGAAACTTTTTTTGCCTTAAGAAACACAATGGAAAAAAAAAACCTAACTGGAGAGAAAAGATGAATGCAAAAGGGGACAAAGAGTCAATGCAAGACAAATGCCATGTTCCAGCTGTTCAGAGAAGGTAAATAACTGTATGGACTATGAGCATTCAGGGAGGGTTTACATGCGTAAAAGCTGTGATTGAACCAGTAGGTTTGGAACAGCCAGAGAGGAACATGTAGCGCATTTGGGGGCAGGTGAAATAGTTTAAACAAAGACATGGAAACACTATTGGCAGTCAGGGGTTTGCCTTTTATATGTAGCAACTCTGGAGAAAAACAAGGTGTGGAAGGTCTACAGGCAGTTAGTTAGTGGTGTGAAATCAGCTTATTGAGATATGAAGAGAATAGCATGCCATTGATCTTGGGAACTATAGACAGAGTAGTTTAGACCTAATCAAGTAGATACATGCAGCTTTGTACAAGGTCTCTGAACTAAAGTTTAATCTGGTAGCTATTCGACTTCACAAGGGGTCCATCACATTTCTATTTCTCTCCATTAATTGATGGCATGTTCATATAAGATTAATAATTATGACGTTAGTTAACACAGTGTTTCAAGATATGAAGGGTGATGTCCATATGTGATAGCATTTGAATCTCAATGACCTTGTGAGGTGGGTACCATTATTACTTCTATTTTATACATGGAGAAACTGAGGATAAAAAATGAAATTATTTGTGAAAGCAAACTTATAAATGAAGTGTCTGAGGCAGGATGTGAACTCAGTTCTTCATGATTCTGAGATGACTCTATCTATGCTGCCAAATTTTCTCACACAGACGTTTCATGTCCTTTGGGTTATGAGACCACTACCTGTGTGAATGTTACAACTAGGGCAGGTTGAGTGGTGCTTTTCTCCCAGGCCAGAATTACAGACAACATATTCTTTCAGCAGCAGGATGCTTGTGTGTGACAACCAGTAAGAAAGAACAATTAACATAGGAGGGTATTGGAGTATTTCCCCACAGCCCAATGACTTATCCAGGGAGGCTTCTTCTGGGAAGTCATTGCCCCTAAAGTAATGGCCTTCTAGCTTGTTGGAGCTTCCACATATGGAAATGGCTGTCATAATGGCCCCATCTCCCCATTATGCAGCAGTTTTCCATGGTAGCCCCTTGTGAGTATTTTAATGATTAAAGATTGGGTTGGATGCCATTTGCCCACAAAACTTTATAAACCCTGGTTGCCATAATCACTAGTTATGGCTTTTCTCTGCACCCAGGCCTGCCCACACTCAAGAGAAAATGCAAGTATCAGAAGACAAAATAATCTGGAATTAGAGCTCACATCTGGTGTGGCCTTATTGTTGATACTACTCCCTGCTGATTTTCCCTGACCTTCAGGACTCTATGCCCTGGCTTCTAACACACAAAAATATTAGATTTGTTCTTTCCAGGACTTAGTATATTATCTGCTTGGACAATCTCTAGTGCTTCCATGCCTGTCTGTTCTTCTCATATTTATCCTTGTGACTACCTGATTAGAAACTTCCAGATCAATCGAAATCTCCATTCTTGTCTCTCACATTGACTTTGACATTCTTACCTATATATTAACAGTTAAAATGGTATTCAAAGGATAATCTTCTCACAGAAATATTCAGAGACTATGAAAAGGGGGAGGAAAAAGGATTAGGAATCTCCGTGAACAATAAGAGGTATGGAGGCACAGCACAAAGCACACTATCTCTGATGACAAGGCCCACCTTAGGTGGCAGCTCTATAGCTGCTTCTGCTTGACCAAGGCACTCAGCATCTCCAGGCTAAAACTTCCTCTTCTGAAAAGTACCAGGTTGGAATGTAACATGCTGAGGTCTGGATTTTGAGGATTATGGGGAACTTCACAGTAATGGTAGCCAGAAGGGAATAGGAAAATTAATTTCATTAAAGCAATAATAAATAAAAATGATGTGGAGCTGATGTTTCTAATGGATGGATTTGTTTTAAGTAGTCCTGATAATATCCTAATAGAATGGAATGATTGGACTATCAGATCCTCTCCTAGATTGTTAGATCTTGGTATCAGCCATACCAGCTTAATACAAGGCAGTAAATTGAGTCTCTTATCTGGGATCCAGATCGGTAATGGGTCTTCACTCTTGAACTACCCAGGCCACCCCTGCAATGGTAATGGAATTTCAAGATGCCCCTGAATTGACTTGGCTTTGGGTTTGAGTGTTAAGACCCAGGTCTCTTTTTTTGAATCTCACTTGTGGGATGGACTTGTTGACATGAAGAAAGAGGGCTGAATTGGGAGGAGCCATGAATTGAAAGAAAGGCTCAAGCCCAGAGAAGGCCAGAAGAAGGACTTTTGGGAGATCAGTATCCGGTGTTGTGGAGCCTGAGTTGCTGAGAGAGAATGAAAAGAGCCCATTGGAGCTTCCCAGGACTTTTGAGGACTGCCACCTGGAGCTGCTGAGAACTGAGGAGGCATGGCCATGATGCTGCGATTTTGTCTGTCTGTTTTGATGTTGTTTTTCCAGATTCACCTGATGGTGGACAGTGCTGCTGCTATAGAGGTCCTGGAACCTAGCTGTTGGTTCAGAAGCTGTGAAGAAGAATTTTCTTGTTGTATGTTCACAGAAATCCTGGAAGGGGGCTTTGCTGATTCTTTCAGAGGTTCTGGGACTGTTCTACAGGAAGAGTGTGACTTGATGAGGACACTGGCTATGGCTTTGTTGAGCCTTGTATTCCCAGGAAATGAAATTACTAGTGAAGATGAAAGAAGGGCCTTTCCTTGGGTTTTCAATGCTGTGATAATATCTTAACCTTGCTATGGCTTAAGGGTGAATGGCTCTCCTGCTCCCTTTTCAGAAACTGCTTGGTGTTAATGGATGGTATTGTACTTACTTTGAGACCAAGGGTGGGAAACCTTAGGCTTTTTTGTAATGATTGCAAACTGATTTACATTTCAGAAGAGACTTTGACTGATTAAATGAATGTACTTCCTAGGGGTAGAGTAATACCTGTATTGGATTGAGAACTTACTTGCTAAATGAATGAGTTACACTATATTTCTCTGTTCTCTGAATATTTGCTGAATAAATTAAGTTTGCTATGCTGGTAATCTGAACCTTGGAAATTGCCTTTGCTTGGCATTACAACCCCATACTTTAACATGTTGGTGACACATACCGTGTCAGGCCAAAAGACAGATTCTGGTGGTCAGACTCAGACCATAATTGCATGTTTGAGACCTAGTGAATCCTTTCGTTTAATCTTTTTGATTATATTTGTTTAATATACCTAAATACACTGGGCAAAGTCTTTCCCAAAAGTACCTTTCATCTCTCAATACTTGATCTTGAGGCCTCTCTCAGTTTCTATCTCTGTCTGTCTTTCATATATATCATTGTCAAGAAAACTCCAAATAGGAAAGAGCTGGACACAACTGAATGACTCCATCAATCTATCTAACTGCATTTGAGTGTGTGTGTGTGTGTGTGTATACATAGAAACAGTATGCATATATGCATTCATGTATATGTGTGTACATATAAAATATGCACATGAACACAGGTATACATGTGTGTATGTGTATATTCATGCATGTCTGTGTGTGTGTGTATGGTTGAAAATCCCTCTACCAATTCAGAAGAAAACACTCCTCCACACTTACATCCTAGCCTCATCTATACCTTTTCTCCTTATGCTTAATATTTATTCTAACTCTTTTTCTTATCCTAGTTCCATGTCCAATTCAGAAAGAGAAGGAGGGG